>LOEQ01000430.1:45578-68485 GCA_001685075.1 Bramus lutescens | reverse complement strand
CCATTAGAACAGCGCCATCATCTCAGTGGGTGAGTGCGCCCCTCGCGGTCCTGACTTCCTTGCTCATGATCAGCTCAGTTATCTGTAACATATCATTTTTAGCAACCTTAAATCAAATTTATAGATCCTATCTTATCTTGAATCTACTGTTAAGACTAGTCAGTGGAGATAAAACTGTCAGCCATTCTCATTTACAAGTCTAAATTTCTATGTAGTTTTTTTTGTGGAGAAGGTAGACTTTATTACAGATTGTGGTACAGAAAATAGGATTTCATAGATTAGGGCATTCCTGAGATCTAATACTGCCCAGATTTACATTTTAAAAAGGAACTTTATATGGGTCTTGAAATTTCTGGGCCAGCTTCCTGTGGGACTGTTTTTATAGGTGATTGACAGGACTAGTTGCATTAATTCTTAAGGAAAGGACCAATACGCATTATACTTTAATGATAGGAGATTGGAATGTTTCTTTTTTGAAGTTTTATTTCTCTTCTGATATTCCTTGCTTCTCAGTATCACTTTTCCTTTATATCACTAAATGCATGTACAGTAACTATGTAAAAGCCTTTGCTAATTCCCAAATGTGTGACATCTCATTAATTATTTCTGTTGACTACATTTTACCTTAGTTTCTTCATAGGCCTTTACTTTGATTATACCTGACATTGTAAATGACATATTTAGAATGTGCCAGACTCTTTTCTGATATATGCCTTTATCTAACATCAATAGGCTTTGAATTTTGTACCTGTAAACAGATTATTGGCTGACTGTCTTAGCGTCCTAGAAGAGGGTCTTTTATTGTGTTAGGACAGATTTGTCACTTTTACACTTGTTTGTAGGATACATCCTTAGTCTTATCTGCTAGAGTGAAGGAATGATTTATTTTATACTTTGTTCAGATACCTGTCATTGTCCCGGATATGATTGCAACAACCTATTCTGTTTCAGCCCTTGTGCCCACAAGTTTTCCCTATAATAAGAACATCTTCCCCCTTTTGTCTTATTTGTATATTACTACAAAGCATTTAGTATCCTTAGCTATTAGAGACTTGCAAGTTAAACTTCTTTGAGATTTCAACCTCCTCCATCAGAATGGTCAAAGTCAACAAACAAACAAATACCCAGTTGACAAACAGTGTTGGAGAGGATGCAGGGAAAGGAGATCCCTTCTTAATTGTTGGGATTTCACTCTTCTTCATCCATTATTGAAATCAGAGAACTCCCTAAGAGCTAAAAGTAGATCTACCATATGCCCCGCCTGTACCACTCCTTGGCGAATGTCCAAAAGACTTGACAACCTACTCTACAGGTACTTACTCAGTCTTGTATATTACTGCTCTACTGACAATGGCTAGAAAATGGAAACAAGCTAAATGTCCTTCAACTGATGACTAAATAACAAAAATATGCTAAATATACATAATATACTGTTTAGCTGTAAAGAAAAATAGTATCAAGAAATTTGCAGGTAATCAATGGGATTAGAGAATAATATTGAGTGAAGTAGCCTAGATTCAGACAGACAAATTCTCAAGTTCTTTCTTATTTGTGGATCCTGTCTCTGAATTTTTAGATGTACGTATATAACCTGGAGCAACTACAGAAATCAAGTTATATCAAAAAAGACTCTGAGAGGAAGTACTCTAGAGGGGAGGTAGTAGGTCACGGATGCTTTAAGGGGGAAATGAGAATAAATAGGTGCATAGGGCTTTTTCTGGAGAGGGATAAAAAGGGAATAGACATGGGGAGAGAAGAGTGATAAATAATGCTAAACATATTAGAAAAAACCATAGATAAATATTAATTTATGTTTACCTAAGATGCATACATAATATATGAGTTTATATATACATACATGCATATACATATAAATATATATGAGTTATACATATATTTTAATGAAAGTACAGTACTTGGGGTAATAATGTCTCCCTCAAGAACTACAGACCATCTAAAAAAACCTCAGTGTCAGGCATGGAAAATCTCCCTTTGAGTTGTTGGGGAGGGGGTCTGAGACTCCCCAAACAATATAGGCTTCTGCCATTGCCCACGGTTTCCTTCCCAAACCTGAAGGTAAGACCCTATCATTTATGAAACCATGTACTTGAAACACAGAACTTGGAGGAACTGAGCTGAAATTGACCCAAAAGCCTTCTCCCCAAGAAATAAATCTCATAGTAACTGACAATGCCATCCAAGCTATCTAGCAAGAAAGCAACTGATAGTCTTACCCTGATGGAAAGCTTATGAGATGCAACAATGCCCAGTCCAACAGTGCTGTGGGACAATGGTATTTTATCCTGTCACTTGTATTATTTTTAATAGAATGCTAATTGGCCAGTAGCCAGGCAGGAAGTATAGGCAGGGCTATGGTGACCAGGCGGGAAGTAGAGGCAAGGCAGTAAGAATTATGGGAAGAGGAAAGTTTCAGTCTGCAGTCATCACCCAGATGCAGAGGACACAAGATGAAAAAGGTACCAAGCCACATACCACATAACTAACACAGACAAGAATTATGGGCTAATATAAGTTATAAGAGTTAATAAGAAGCCTGAGCTAATAGACCAATCGGTTTATAATTAATGTAGACCTCTGTGTATTTCCTTGGAACTGAACAACTGTAGGACCTGGTGGGACAGAAACCCCGGTCAACACAACAGGTATACAAGAATTCGGTAGTGGCACTTTTATCTTGGGCATAATCAAATGCTGTCTAGTTGGTCTTACTGGCTAGGAGGGAATTCATGCCTTCTACTATAAACCTAGTTGACTGCCAGCAGTTGGTAAGGTCACAGACCCTTGAGGAGAGCCTACTATTGCCCTTTTTCCCATAGCAGTATAATTTCTAACTCCATTCTAAAAACTCATTTCTATATCCACAGACAATTGTAGCTTTCATCCTTCATCAAGGGAACTTCTTTTTCCAGAAGATGGAGACTATTACAAAAGCTCCTGACAGGTGAAAATGCAGAGAACTGACTGTGGAATACCCAATGCCAGCAGATACATCTACTAAAACTTACAGCTAAGGCCCAGGAAACACCATGGAAGAGGGGATGGAAAGATTGTAATAGTAAGAAAACCAGGATATCTGTTGTGAGAAAAATGTCTTTTATATATGGTATATAAGTAGTACTCATAAAATCGCAACAGTATGGTTACCTAAAAACTTCTGCATAATAATGACACCAGTTGACATGCAAATGTGGGCAGGGGAAATCTCACAAGAACCCACCCCTAGATGGAATGGCTGTTGAGAGAGGGAGAATCATTTAAATGTGAAATGGGCCTGGAAGTCTATCTATAATTCCAGTGTGTGGATGGTAAAGATAAGGGATCCCTGGAACAAGCTAACTGGACCATCTCAAATGGCAAGTTCTGGATTCAAGTGAGAAGGCTCTGCTTCTATATATCAGGTGGAAAGAAATGAGAAAGAAATATGGAAACTGTTTGATCGTGGTTTTATAGAATCACTATTTTGATTGCTTTGTTTTGATTGCCACAGTCATAAAAACAGAAGAAGTTGGAATATTATGGGGACCAGAAAGAATTTATAAAACATATGCCTATATAAATGTGATTACTTCCTTTACTCATGAGTGCTCAGAAATGTGTTGTCTAATTTTCAAGCAGTTGGATGAGTCTTCACAATCATTGCTGTAATTGATTTATACCTAATCAATGGTTATTATAAAGTACAATACACTTTATAATGTGTAAACAGAGTAAACGGAGACTGCTTGTTTGTTTTCTGGCTTCCCAGAGCCAAATAATCACACAAAACTATATTAATTACAACACTGTTTGGTAAATAGCTTAGGCGTATTCCTGGCTAATTCTTATATCTTAAATGAACCCATTTCTATTAATCTGTGTATTTTCACGAGGCTGTGGTTTACCAGTGTCTCTCTGCTTTGGCAACTACATGGTGTCTTCTTGACTCTGCCTACACTCTGTCTATATTTCTCTTCAGATTTTCCACCTACCTACATTCTGTCCCACTATAGGCCAAAGCAGTTTCTTTATTAACCAATGGTAATGAAACATTCACAGTATGTGGAGGGGAAACCCATATCATAATGGGATCTTTAAAAATTTACCAAGACTTTTTTTTTTTTAAAGAAAATGAGATGGAGGTCTTTCTACAGAGTTCAGTGTGGCTTTAAACTCATAATCGCCCTGCCTCAGCATCCTTATATTATAATATGGTGAATTCTTTTGTAATCTACTCCTCTACCTTGCAAGTCTCACACAAGCTGTTTTTGTCTTTTTGAAAGCAGCATATGAACCTTGTGATTCTGGGCTTGATGGAGCTCAGATTCAAGTTAACCACACTGAGGTAGCATTTTCTTATGTATGGGCCACACAGTGCAAAATTTGGAAGGACAAATAAAAGCCAGGCCCAGGGACCACACAGTTATGTAGACTAGGGGTCTTTGAGCACCATTTTTAAAGTCCTCCCTTACAATATCTACACCCCCATGGTTACATTTCATGGGATCTACATTGGGAGCTATGATTGCTTTAACCAGAAGATGTGATGGAAGGAAATTCAACAGTGTGACAATGGTGCCTGATGACATGTTTTATGTGTTAGCTTCCAAGGATTGCCACAACAAATCACCAAGAATTGGGTTGCTTCAAATAACGGAAATGTGTTCCTCTATAGTTTTGGAAGCTAGAAGTCTCAAATTTGACTGTCAGCAGGACCATGCTGTTCCTGAACCTCCCAGGGAAGAATCATCCCCTGCTTTTGGTAGGTCCCTATGGTGGTTTCTGACATCCTCTGTCTGGCTGACAGGTGGATTGCTGTATTTCTGCCTATGATCATATAGCTCACTGACTGCATTTTTCATTTCTGTGCCTAGAATTACCCCTACTTACAAAGAGATGGTGAGTCAATGAACTTGGGGCCCACCACAATCTACCATGACTTCATTTTTACTTGCTTGCATTCACAAAGACTATTTCTCAATGAGGTCACATTTATAGCCACCATGGTTAGGGTTTACACAACTCCAGGGAGAAGCGAACTCAATCCATTCAGATTAGTGTGCTTAATACCCATCTCTGTCTCCATGCAGCATTCATTCCTGTACCTTCCAGTTGGATTCAGCAAATGTGGTGCCCTGGAGAAGGCGGGCAGGGCTGAGAAGAGAATAGTCAAGAGCTTATTTATCTGATTCTTATTGCTTGATACCTTGTGCCTTGTCAGAAGGCTACACAGCTGCCAGCTTTATTTTACCATCTTGTTCCTGATTCCAGTAAACTTGATTCTGTTGCCCTTTGGACAAAGGATTGGAGATAGCATGGCCTCAGTTCTGTCCTAAAATCTATGCTACACACTCCCTTGTAAACAAATCTTTACTAACCACCTAGTTCTGTCTTAATTTATATGTGTTACCTGTCTCCTGTCAGGACCCTGGCACTGAATGACCCTCAGTTGGGCTTCAGTTCTTCTAAACAATGAATGATTAATAACAAAAAGTTTNCTAGGGGTCTTTGAGCACCATTTTTAAAGTCCTCCCTTACAATATCTACACCCCCATGGTTACATTTCATGGGATCTACATTGGGAGCTATGATTGCTTTAACCAGAAGATGTGATGGAAGGAAATTCAACAGTGTGACAATGGTGCCTGATGACATGTTTTATGTGTTAGCTTCCAAGGATTGCCACAACAAATCACCAAGAATTGGGTTGCTTCAAATAACGGAAATGTGTTCCTCTATAGTTTTGGAAGCTAGAAGTCTCAAATTTGACTGTCAGCAGGACCATGCTGTTCCTGAACCTCCCAGGGAAGAATCATCCCCTGCTTTTGGTAGGTCCCTATGGTGGTTTCTGACATCCTCTGTCTGGCTGACAGGTGGATTGCTGTATTTCTGCCTATGATCATATAGCTCACTGACTGCATTTTTCATTTCTGTGCCTAGAATTACCCCTACTTACAAAGAGATGGTGAGTCAATGAACTTGGGGCCCACCACAATCTACCATGACTTCATTTTTACTTGCTTGCATTCACAAAGACTATTTCTCAATGAGGTCACATTTATAGCCACCATGGTTAGGGTTTACACAACTCCAGGGAGAAGCGAACTCAATCCATTCAGATTAGTGTGCTTAATACCCATCTCTGTCTCCATGCAGCATTCATTCCTGTACCTTCCAGTTGGATTCAGCAAATGTGGTGCCCTGGAGAAGGCGGGCAGGGCTGAGAAGAGAATAGTCAAGAGCTTATTTATCTGATTCTTATTGCTTGATACCTTGTGCCTTGTCAGAAGGCTACACAGCTGCCAGCTTTATTTTACCATCTTGTTCCTGATTCCAGTAAACTTGATTCTGTTGCCCTTTGGACAAAGGATTGGAGATAGCATGGCCTCAGTTCTGTCCTAAAATCTATGCTACACACTCCCTTGTAAACAAATCTTTACTAACCACCTAGTTCTGTCTTAATTTATATGTGTTACCTGTCTCCTGTCAGGACCCTGGCACTGAATGACCCTCAGTTGGGCTTCAGTTCTTCTAAACAATGAATGATTAATAACAAAAAGTTTGGATCTGTGTATGTCTCTCATAGGGTCCTCATTGTTGTCTAAGTTCTCTGTGATTGTGATTTGTGGGCTGGTTTTCTTTGCTTTACGAGATCTAATCCACATGGGAAGTAGAAAAAGACAAAATCTCCTTAGTAAATTGGGAGCATGGGGACTTTGGGGGAGGGTTGAAAGAGAGGGGAGCAGAGAAAAATTTAGAAAGTAGAGCTCATTAAAAATCAATAAAAAACTAAAAAACCAAAAAACCCCAAAAGTTTGTCATTCACTTACAAAGTACCAAAACTTTAAGCAAAAATGAACCATTTGAAGAAAATTTTCAGATACAATATTACATAATTCTCAAATACATAGTAGTATAAGTAACTTAATATATAATTAATAATATAGAACTATTATTAAAAATATTGATTTAAAAATTTCTTCTTCTCCTTTTGCTTTATGTTACTCAGATCCATGTTCTGAAACTTGCTTTCCTTTGCTATTAGCATGTATATATCCAACTGATTTTCCTTGACACCCAGCTTGTTGCTAAGATCCTTTGCTCTAAGACTTAGAGCATGGGGTTAACTGTCCACTAAACCTGCAGGTTCATGTTAGAACACAGGATACACTGAGGAAGTCCAGATGGAGGGAAGAATATGTCTTGGCAGATGTCCTCCACCAATGTTGAAAGTGCTTACTTTTTTATCCCCCTGTGGTCTGAGGGTGTATAATTCTGACATATAGATGTCAATTTATATTGACCTGAAGTCAGTATAATAATTTGCAATAAACTCATGGAGTTTTTTTTAAACAATTGTCAATCTTTTTTTCTTACCTTTAGAACTGGCCAAAAATTTCGCATATGAAAAGTATCCTTGCTCTCTGTGCTCTTTCCCTCATTTCATTAAGAACTTGCTTAGTTAAAAGTACCACCAAGAGGTGGAGGGGATATAAGGTTACAGAGAGCTGGGATCATCGGCTCTGCCCTATGGTCAGTATTTACATCAGACTTTAATATTAGAAACTAGATGAACTGTATGCATTTTTGACTGTCTTATCTCAGAGAACAAAGACTATACAATATTTTGATTAGCAGAAAATCATGGAATTTCAGAGCTGGAATAAAACCTGGTGAACATTAAACATGAGAGCAATGGTTTTACAATGAAAATGAAGGCCTGGGGAGGAGAGAGCTTTGCCCTGTGTGCAGGCAGGTGTAGTCACTTAGCAGGACATATGCTGGGTCCACAGAAGCCACTTTGGGTTTTGAGAAGCAGAACCCAAAGCAGCACACTCATGTCAGAAACTTATTCCTCCTTCCTGCAGTGACAGGCTTGTCCTCCGAGGCTGTTCAAATGATACCCTTTAATATCCTGAAATTTGATCTATTTTTAGCACCGACATCATTACACAGCTTGCTGGGAAAATGTGAAGATGGGATGTGTATGAACAGACAGGCTCCTCAGTGCTCAGCAGAGAATATGCTGATTCGATTACAAAAGAAGTGAAGTGGGCAACATAATGGCAAGCATAAGCGACGCTGGAATACTAAGGCAATGCCTGTGTGCTCGTACAGTATAAGCACCCGCAGCTCCAGCCAATCAGCTAACTAATTGTTTATAACAGGTTCTGAGAGTATTTAATTTGCCTATCATTAGAACAACTCACAAACAAGGGCTGGACTTACAAATGGCTCTAATTTTACCTTCATATTTATCAATTTTTCTTAAGCAACTTTATGTATTTATTTCTTTCTGCTTCATCATTATCTCAAGTATTAATTTAGGCCAAAACACTTTGGAGAAACACACACAGTTATGCAAACGCCACTTTTATGTCTTTAAAGCAAAGAGGATTTCTTTGTCCATGGAGGCCATATCCCAGCACTCTAGTGGGTGTCTCAAAATGCAGCTAGAACTGAATCCTGTACGAACTCATAGTGCCCTCATGCATGCATACCAAGTAGAGCTTAATATATCAGCCATGCACAGAGACTAAATTATAAAACTATACTGTAATGAACAATGAGGGAATCTTTTTTCTCTCTTTCTCAATCTCTCCCAGTCCTTGTGTGTTTAGTCTCTGACTCTCAAAAGAGTTGCACCATAATCAATAATTTTCAATTTTAACCACGGTGAACTATGAGGACTGAAACTGAGGCACACAAAAGCATGAATAAAAGCATACTCTTACTTGATTAAGGAGAGGTGACATCTGTGTTAACTTTCCACCACAGTGACAAAATACCCGAGACAGATAAACATCGAAGAGGTTTTAGAACGTATCAGAGTTTGAGAGATCATTATTCCGTGCTCATCTGCTTTTGTGGTTTGAGACCTGAGAACATCGTGGTGAGAGTGTGGGGGAAAGTCTTTCACCTCACTGTGTCTTTGAAGCAGAGGCATAGGGAATAAGAAGAAAGGGTTAGCATCAAGGCACACCCTCAGTGACCTACTTCCTCACAAGACTCCACCTCCTAAAAGCTCATTATGCTAGAAACTCTAATGGATCATCTCACGGATGAGCCAATCATTTCTCAATAATACCATATGCTGGGAACTGTGTTTTCAACACATGAGCTATTAGAGGACTACTTCGTTTCTAAGGCATAACAATATCTACGAACATTGAAACTAGATCATTAGAGTAAAAAGCAGATACGTCAATGGTATGAAGCAAAATATTAAAAATGTCACACTCTGCATAAATACTATACAGATAATTTTTCATCCTAAGACTCAAAAGCCTTCGAAAAAGCTTTCTCTGTGTAAAGTTTTATTAACTACTCAATATTCTCCATGAATAAATTTCTTCGAAGATGTGAGCTTAGCCTCCTGGCTTGACCGTATTGCTGCTGTCTTTTAAGAGTTAATGCCTCTAAGAGTCTGTAAAGTTGTACTTCTTTAACGACTTGGAGAATCTGGCTCAATTCATAGACTTTTCCTGGCCCATCTGAGCCCTTCAACAGATAGTTGATGAATGAATGAGAACTGCTCTGAGTAAGTGTGAGCTGTGCTATTTTCATCCATTACATTTTTTGAGTTATATAGGCTCCACTCTTGGCTTATCACACAAGCTGTGATGAATATCATCTGCTTCCTACTCCAGATGCCTTCTCCATCCTTCTCCACTTTGTATGTACCCAGGAGGTGGAAGCTGTGTCAAGGAATCCATTTCCTGGTGACCTTTAACCAAGACCAGGTCCTAGCAGTGGAGAACACAGAAGCCAAGGTGCCTGTTCTGCTGCTTTCTCCCAGGTGGCTTTTGTGCTTTTTTGTTTTGTTTTATTTTATTTTATTTTGCCAGTGACCACAGCTCTTGCCAGCTGTTTTTCTTCATTCATGCATGCTCCAAAGAGCAGTAGCTGACATTCCCAATTCCTCCAGGCCAAAGGTTGGAACAGCTCTTGCATCCAACAACCCTGGACCACTGTACTATCCCTTTCTGGCCCCTATTTTACAAAAGCTGCCTTTGGTAGCTGCTTCTCAAGTCCTCAGCTTAAGTGAACCATCTGCTTCCTGCTCTGACTTTGACTGAATTATGAAAGCTCTAAGCAGTTGCATTTATGCATTCGTGCTACATTTCAGATTTTATGTGAAAATAAAAATGAAGAAAAGCCACCACTTCACAAATGGTTGTGTCATGTCATCCAGAAGACAAGAACTAAAGAAAAGTATAAAAATATTTAAATTGTCTGTTTCTGTGCCTGAGATAACCATGACTTTCTCACTAGATATAAGACATGCTATATGTCCTGTACTTTTACGAAAGAGGATGAGCTAAATGTTCCAAAAATGGCTGGTTCATTCAGCAGGAGGCACCCCCATGAGAAAGGTAAGACTTCATGTCATGGCTGTCTGTGGTAAGAAATGTACAAGACCCAGTATCCAGGAGCTAATTGAGCAAAAGGCAGAATGTTCTCAGATGTCTGACACCTTGCCAAGGAAGCATATAACTGCATCAAAACATCTATTTCATTGACTTCAGTTTAGCAAAGATTATAAATAGACTTATTCTCATACTGCCCTTTCTCAGCACGATGCAGAAACAAAGCGGTAACTTCTGAAAGTCCCCGCTATTTTTGGTAGAATGTACATGGACATTTTGATTGACAGGAGCAAACCAATTTCAGAAACACTAAAACAGGAGAAAGCCTTTATTGCAAGTTAAGAGCAGAGGGCCTAATACAAAAGAAACACAGGTATTGCTATTATAAGTCACCACTACACCACACAAGGGTTTCTAGCCATCTTTAATTTAAAAACTTAGAGTTTAACTTGCAAGATGACATAGAAGATGCTAAAGATCCTGGGGTTGATTTCCAAATCATTTATTTTAGTGTATCCATTTTGTTTTCTGTTTTTTTTTAGGTACAAATATTATGAAAAACCATATAAACAAAGGATGATGGACATTTCTGTATTTTACAATGCATTTTGGTTTTGCATAGCAATATTAAAATTAATGATAAATATTCAAACCCAAGTTCTGGTTTTCCAAAACCATACTTGGCTTAACCTCACTTTGTACATCGTTCCTTCAGACAATACATTCCTACCAGTCATATTAGTACTTTGTTGTATTCTTACGATAGTGTCTCGCCACAAAGCCTAGGTGGGCTTTGAACTTCTGATCATCTTGCCTTTGGAGTGAGCACTAAGATTATAGTGCCACCATGTCTGAGTCCACATGGGTCTTTTTTGTTCTTTTCATTTGTGCCTTAGTGTCCCTTTCATATTCTTTGTCTTTGCAAGTTTGATGTCTTCTTCTTGTCACTCAGACATAGACTGCAAGAAATCTCAGAAATCCTTTCCAAGACTCTTTCCTCTCCACTTAACTTCATCACTGAGTCTCTCTATCAATCCATAATACTCAAATCTTTAATGTGGAAGTGAAGAAATCATTATGCAGCCACATTTCAAGTATTCAAGTTTTTCATGAATTGTGTTGATTCCATGAACTTCAAGTATCTCAGCTTCTCTTTGCAAAATGCACAGAGCACTACTCACCTCCCAGGGCTGTTAAGAACAGGACACATGGTGAAGTGTATCTTGGTGATCTTTCATTCCTTTACTGCTTTGCTCATCCAAAGGCTTCAAGCCCCACGAGGACAAAGAACTTGCTATTTTCTGTTTAATACACAATCTTGAGTTCAAGTAATGTTTGTATAGCAGGTGTTCAGCAACTACTTATTAAGTGAATGGCTGCATGGACTTAAACAAACAAGCAACAAATGCAAGGCAATCAGAAAGGAGAAAGCATTACCACAGTAGGAAAAACTAGAATTCATTACTGTTCTGGGAAGCTACTTTCTCAAAAAGCTAGTCTTAAAAGCAATGTTTTCCACTAGATTCTACTATTTGCTTCCAACACGAAGAGCCAGAAATAATTTTCTCTTCAATGGTAGGTCTGGAATATGGCCTAACAAAGCTTAAGTACCTCCCAGGGGTCCTCATGGGGCTCCACAGGAGCTCCAAATGTGGCTTGCGTATAAAAATCAAAAGCACACAGTCTCCAAGAGGGACAGAACTGCTCGATGATAAGGAAAAAGTCAGCCAACCCAAAGAAGTAGTTTAACCATTTTTATCCTTTAAGCAATGTTTTTAGCAAGAGAAGATGATCATGTGACAGCAGCTCTCATTGGGGGTTTACTGTGAGGACAATGTGTCCCTTCTGACCTAGAGCTCAAAGGGACCACTCTGGAATGATAGCACTATGCGAGTTGACACTTTTCCACTGAGTCAACTGCTTCATATATGGATTTCCTCTCAAGTCTTATGTCCAATGTGATATTTGATTAATCACAAACTGTTCTTAGAATGAAGAGAAAGAATCTCACTGTCTGTGGAAGGCTGAACAGCACATCTGTTTATATATAAATCTGCTACAGAACGCCAATGCCCAAACCAGGTGGCAACCCTTAAAGCAAGAAAAATTATTGAAAACATTAATTTGAGGAAAGTATAAGGGACTTATAAAACTATCCTAAAGATATCTGACCAAAAGTCCAATGCATGATCATTTTACCTTCTTTATGATGTCATGAGCTTTTACTTCCTATCACAATGAATGGATCATGGCACGATATCATCCTTCCTTAATAGTCTAATAAATTTTGATTTTGATTCTTTGAAATTATATCTCCAATTTACTGAGAGATTTACATAGCATTCTCAGATTATTTCATTTTACATCTTAAAAGAATGTTTCAATAGTATTATAAAAGGAGAGACAATCATTACACACACACACACACACACACACACACACACTCCTTATTACTTGATAGAGGAATGACAGGTAAGACAAAGAGGTAGTATTTTGAGAATAGAAAGACATTTATAGCAAAAATATCTAGGTAATTAGAGTATAGTAAGATAGATTGCTGCCTCTAAAAACACAGGGTAAGCTCTAGGCACTGACGGAGAGAAAGGAAGAATTGAGAGAGGTAAACAAGTGGCAGCTAATGACCGGGGCTGTGTTTTGAAATGTAGGATTCTATTCAGCCCACATACTCTTCATGTGGAATGAGGATTAACCCAAAGATAAGGACGGGAAATCACTGTCGGAGACTTTCTTGCCTTCACTTCTGATGTTTCCTTCCATGGCAGGAAGACCTCTGATGCTTACATTCTGCTATAGGGGGTTGGAAATACCTCCATGCTGGTCAGTTTTCATCATCTTGACACAAACCCAGACACACACTATAGGAGACAGAATTTCAGCTGAGGAGCTAAATTGGATTGACCTGTGGTCATGTCTGTGGGCCATTTTCTTGATTAATGATTCACATGGAAGGGCTGGGCACTGCCACCTCTGGAAACCTCCCAAAGGCCTAGGTGTTAAAGATTTAGTTACCAGCTTCTAATGCTATTAGGGGACAGCAGGGTGTTGGGGAGATGAGACCTAAAATAACAAATTGCTGACATTGGAGACACGTCTTCGAAGAGGATTGGATCACTCTCTCTTTTTCTTTCTCTCCATCTCCCTACCCCCTTCATCCCTTCCTCCCTGTCTCTGCTTCTACGGGGTGCAAAAGCCTCTTCTTTTTTGTGCTCTCACCATGATGTGTCTTGTCAGGAGAGACCCAAAGACTAGATACCAAACAGCTATGACCTTAACCCTTGGAATCGATGAGCTCAAAATTATTACCCTTTCCTCTTCATAAGTTGATTTATTTCAGGTATTTTAGTACAGCAGAGGAATCTGACACAGGCACCTTGTTCTTTTCAGATCTTCTACTCCAAGTTCCTCCTGAGGGGAATTCACCCAATCTGATTAAGGGGCAAAAAGGAACTAGTGGGATGTGTTGATTGGCTCCTTCTCTTTAATAAGATTCCACATGCATGAACTGATTATGACCCCCTCTTCTCCAGAAGAAGTTCCCCTCTAGTAGGGAGTTCAATCACAAGGACGGGGCATGGGTATGCCCATCCTAAGATTCACCATGGGACAGTTTCTTGGTTGGCATGTGTACACCATGCTTTTCTTTATCCAGAGCCCAGTTGTTCCTTTAACTATTCCTTTGACTACTATGCCTCAATTCTCAATTTAATTAGGTGCTGCAGAAAAAGAGGTAGTGTTTTATTAGGTCCCCTTGAGTCTCAAACATCAAGTTTACAGACAGTAACCTGTCCAAAGTAACATAGCAGAAAGAGATGAGAATGAATTTACTTTTCATCTTGAAACCTCCTGGAGTTACCTCAGGCTTTACAGATTGATGGCACAACTCACAATACTGGCCCCACTTCAGTCCCAAACACTGATTCCAAAGGCTGCCCACAATTATTTCTGATTTGATTACAACTTGCTGGTTCTGACAACTTCTGTCTAAGGCTTAGTATGTATAGCATCTCACTGAATTCAGCCCAAGGCTCCTCTTGCTACCATTGGTTTATATAATATAAACTGCAAAGAGAACACAGATGACGATCTGGGGTAGATTGCTCAGTAGGTAGAATATTTGCTGTTCAAGTTTAAGGACCCGAGTTCAGATACCCAGAACACCTGTAAATGATGGGTGGGGTATTGAGTACCTATGATTCCAGTGTTGGGTAATAGAGAGGTAAATCCTGGGGTGGGGTGGTTTTTACTGGCCAGTCACTCTAGACAAAACTGTGAACTCCAGGTTCAGTGAGAGACCCTATCAAAAAATAAGTTGAAGAAGTGATTGAGGAAGATATCTGATGTGGGAAGTCCTTCTGTATGTGTGTTGCTTTATTGGTTGATGAACAAAGCTTTTTGGTCCATGGCTTAGCAGAGTAAAGCCAGGCAGGAAATCCGAAGAAATAAAAGATAGAGTAGGCGGAGTCAGGGAGACACCATGTAGCTGCCAAAGAAGGACACTTGAAACTTACAGGTAAACCATGAGCCTCATGGTAAAATATAAATGAATAGAAATGGGGTAATTGAAGATCTAAGAGCTAGCTAGAAATACGCCTGAGTCATCAGCCAAGCAGTGCTGTAATTAATATAGTTTACTGTTTATCATTTGGGTCTGGACAGCAGGGAAACACAAGAGCAGTCTCCATCTACAGATAACTTGACAAACTTTGGCCTCTGCACACATCTACATGGGCAAGTATACTTCAACCCACACACATGTTCATGCAGGGCAAACCTGCATGCATATATGAATAAAATAAATTCTGAAAAAGAATATTGAAGAACAGTGACATGAAGGTACAATTGGAATGCAGGAGATGGTGCAGATCTTCTCTCTCAGGGTGCTCTGCCCCTCAACACTCCAGAGTCGTCACTATTTAAGGTTTTTTTTGTTTTTTTTTTTGGAGACACTGTAACCTGAACATGATTGATGAAATCATTGGCCGCTGGCAACTGAAGTCAATTTCCAACTCATCTTCCCTCCCCAGTGGTGAGTGTGTGTCAAAGTTCCAATAGTCTGATCATCAGTTGATACTTTGGCAATCTCAAACTCCATCTTAAAGTTATCTAAGAAGACGCCAGCCATCTTCTCTGCACATGGAAGTCACCCATTGGAGTGAGGGGACTTGAAGGGTTTTACAAGCTCTTGTGCCAGGAAACAGAAGAGAAGGCTAAGTATGTGTTTTTTCAAAAAAGATTTATTTATGTGTGTGAGAGAGTATGTATACTTGTGTGGGTGCCTATGGAGGATAGAGAGGACATCAGATTCCTGAATTTGGAGTTTTCAGGCAGTTGTGGCCCTCACACCAGGGGCTTTGGGAACAGAGCTTCAGTACTCCAAAAGAACAGAAAGTATTCTTAACTACTTAACCATCTCTCTAATCTTCCAAATATGTATTTCTTATTATGTTACTCAGAACCCGGCAAGTAGCAATATTCTGCTAATTACAAATCTGAAATACTGTTATGAGCCAAGTTCAGGGGTCTTGTGCTATGAAGAGACCATGGGCACTTCATTGCAGCCTCAGGACCTATTTGGTGCCCCTGAACACCCTTCTAGAAAAAAATTCCCTGATTGCTTATGGAATGCATGTTAAGTTAGCATCTCCAGGTATAGCACTGCTCTGAACCTTGGGAGACTATATCCTGATTTCTCTTGCAAAGTTTAAGTAATATCTTTGCACTATCCATGAACCATCTATATGAGAGCAGAAAGAAAACACCTTCACCATGGTGTGAGAAGGGAGCAACATGGGTGTGCTTCAGTCTTAAACTAAAGCTATCAAGCAGATGGATGCAGGGAAAAAGCAAGTGATATTGCCGATAGAATCTGCTCACTGGGCCACAGGAGCCTATACTGTTCACTTTAAAGTCCAGTATCAGTGAAGGGGCCTTCTGTCTCAAAGCCTTAAAAAAAACCTGTTTAATTCTTCTTGGATACAAGCATCCCAAATATACAAACCTCAGCAGAAACAGATTTCCCAGTCATTGAAATAGTCAAACATAAAGAACATGCTACTTTGGTTTGAAGGTAGAAGCCAGTTAACTATAACCTGAAACCTAGTTCACATTAAGATGGACGTTCTCTTGGTATGTTTGGTTGTTAGCTCCTAGAAGGCTGACATTTTCAATGACGGACAGAAAGGGAGTAGATCTGGAGGGGAGGGCATATGGGGAGGACCTGAGAAGAGCAGAGGGAGAGGAAACTATAATCATGATATACTGTATGAGAAAAGAATCATTTGCACTAAAAGAAAAAATGAAAAAAAATTAAAAACCCAATGAGTCATCTGAAAAATTTTAAAAAGCAAATAATGTAATAATAATTTTAAAAAGAAAAGGATTCTCTGTCATTTTATTATTATTAGGTTGAGCCATTGTTGCATTTTAAATATATTCCCCAAATTTGTGAATTGGAAACATTGTGCTAAAATTATGTGTTAATGGTATTTGAAGTTGGTCTTGAGGAGGTAATTAGAGCTCTAGGAGTCACAAGGGTGGGCACCATGTCAGCATTAGTGGCTTCCTCAGAAGAGTGTGAGAGGTCTCTTGGGGCAAACCCATTTCTTCTTTCTAGACTCACCCTCATCCGGCTGCAGCTCATCTGCAGGAACGCCCCGCCCCCTACTTTTGCTTCCCTGGGACTCCGTCTCTTAGTGTAGACCCAGCTCAGCTCTTTCCCACTGACCTTCCCAGCCTTCCCTTCTAGCCCATCTCCATTTCTTTGTGTCAGCACCGATCCATAAGACATTTTTCATCAGGGGTCCCCCATGACCACACTAGGCTGGGAAGGAGCTAGATAATTTTCCCTGTCCTTTCTGTCTCTCATGATGCTGTCTCCAAACTTAATGCTCGTCCTGTAGCAGCCTGTCTGCAGGGGCTTCTCTTTCCACCCCACCTCCACTCCCTGGGGACACTGCCTCTTCATCAGAACTGATCCACTAGATGTTTCCCACAACCTTGCCAGCCTTCCCTCCAGGCCTATCTCCATTCTTCCATGCTATTCCTTGATGCGCAGAAGCACTCACACTACCTACAGCTACGACATGTGCATAGGATCCAGAACGGGCAACAGAAACCATGGAGCACAACACCTACCCAACAAAGACAAGACCACATATCTGCACTAAAAAACAACTCAAACAGCGCAACTCCAGATGGCTAGAACACAGCACAGAACACCAACATGAAATGCCAGGACAGTATGCCTCCTCGAGAAGTCAGCAAGCTAATTGTAATAGGATGTGAGAAACACAAGTTAGTCAGCTGGATCACAAGACAAGGACTGCAAAACAGCAACAGCAATTATGAATATGTTCAAGGACCTTAGGGAGGAAATGCCTTAACGAAGACAGTGAAAACACTAAATAAATAAAAAATAAAACCAATAAAATAAAATAATGAAAACAGTTTAAGACATGAAGTAGTAATAGAATCACTCAGGAACACACGAACTGAATAAAACTGGAACGGAAAGCTTTAAAATGTCTAACAATAACTTCAGAGGGAGGCCTCACCAGTAAATTACAAGACATGGAAAAGAGAATCTCAGGTGTTTAAGATAAGGCAGAAGAAATGAATACCTCAATCAAAGAAACTTAATCTGAAAAAGGAATCCAGGTACAAAAAGCAGCTAGGAAATCTGGGTTACTAAGAAATAATCAAAATCTCGAAACAATGGGGAGAGAGGAAAGACAAACAACAACAACAACAGCAGCAAAACAACAACAAAAGAAACAGAAGAAGATCCAGAAAATACTTCAACAAAATAGTAGGACATTCCCCAATCTAAATATGGAGGGGCCTATCAAGATACAAGAAGCATGCAGAACACCAAACAGAGAGGAACATATAAGAAAATGTACATGACACAAAACAGTCAAAACATTAAATGTATAGAACAAAGAAAGAATAAAAAATTACAAGGAAAAAGTCCAAATCACATAAAAAGGCAGACCCATTATAATAATGCCTGAGTTTTCAATAGAGATTGAAAGCCAGAAGGGCCTGGATACGTTTTCTGCAAGTTCTAAGAGACCAGAGATGCCAGCACAGACTATTATTCCCAGCAAAAAGACCAATCATAATCTATGGAGAAAGAAAAACATTCCTCTGAAAAATCAAATTAAATCAATTTCTATCTACCAACCAACTCTACAGAAGACATCAGAAGGAAAACTTACATCTAAAGAGATTAATCAGACCCAAGAAAGCACAAGTAATAAACAAACCCAGACCAGCAAATCAGAAGAAGGGAAAAGCCCACAACGTAACAATAAAATAACATGAATTACTAAACATTTCTCATTGATAGTTCTTAATATTGACAGTCTCCATTTCTTCAGCAAAAACACACAGACTAACGGATTGGATTATAAAACAAGATATATTTTCTCCTGCTACATCCAAGAAACACACATCACTAAATCAATGATAGACATCACCTCAGGGAAAAAGGATAGAAAAGGGCATTTTAAGCAAAGAGACAAAATAGCAAAAAGGTATAGCTATTTAATATCTGACAAAATAGACTTAAAACCAAAATTAATTAGAAGATATAGGGAATGCCATTGTAACTCATTAAAGAAAAGAAAATCTACCAGGAGGACATTGAAATTCTAAACATTGGTGCACCAAATATAAGGGCTCCCAAGTTTGGAAAAGAAGCGCTTTTCTTGAAAAACTCAACAAGATTGACAAACCCTTATCCAAATTCACTAAAAGATGGAGAGAAGACTCAAATTAATAAAATTAGAGATGAAAGCATTAAATTACAACAGGCATTACAAGACACCTATAGAATTCACAGAATTATAAAAGCACTTTAAAAAATCTGTACTCTACTGAACTGAAAAGTGTAAAAGAAGTGGGTAAATTTCTGGATATATACAATTTACCAAAGTAAAATCAATATCCAGATAACCAAACAGGTATAGTCACTTTGTAAATTAGTGTGGCAATTTCTTAGAAAGTTAGAAAGCAACCTTCCTCAAGACTCAGCAATACCACTTTTGGGTATATAACCAAAGGATGCTCAATCATGCCACAAGGACATGTGCTCAACTATGTTGATAGCAGCTTTGTTTGTCATAGCCAGTACCTGGAAATAAGCTAAATCCCCCTTGACTGAAGAATGGGTAAAGAAGATGCAGTACACTTACACAATAGAGTACTACACAGAAGAAAAATTAATGACATTTTGAAATTTGCAGGCAAATAGATGGGTCTAGAAAACATCATATTGAGTGAGTTAACCCAGACCCAGAAAGATAAATATCATATGTACTCACTTATAAGTGGCTTTTAGACATAAAGCAAAGAAAATCCAGCCTNCCAAAGGATGCTCAATCATGCCACAAGGACATGTGCTCAACTATGTTGATAGCAGCTTTGTTTGTCATAGCCAGTACCTGGAAATAAGCTAAATCCCCCTTGACTGAAGAATGGGTAAAGAAGATGCAGTACACTTACACAATAGAGTACTACACAGAAGAAAAATTAATGACATTTTGAAATTTGCAGGCAAATAGATGGGTCTAGAAAACATCATATTGAGTGAGTTAACCCAGACCCAGAAAGATAAATATCATATGTACTCACTTATAAGTGGCTTTTAGACATAAAGCAAAGAAAATCCAGCCTACAATTCACAATCCTAGAAAACCTAGACAACAAAGAGGACCCTAAGAGAGACATACATGGATCTAATAATCTACATGGGAAGTAGAAAACGGCAAGATCTCCTGAGTAAATGTGGGGATCATGGAAGAAGGTAGAAGTGGAGAGGGAGGAAGGGAGGGGAGCAGAGAAAAATATATAGCTTAATAAAAACAATTAAAAGACACACACAAAAAAACCCCAAAACCAAACAAACAAAAAGCAAATAACAGACTGAGAAAGAAACCAGGGAGATTGAGGCTTTCATAATGGCCTTCAAAACACAGCCTGAGATAAATGCTAACCAAGCACGTAAAAGACTTGCATAACAAAAACTTTAAGGTTTTGAAAAAATTGGATGAAGACATCAGTAGATGGAAAAGCTTCCTATGTTTATACATCAGTAAGTTAAGCAATTTATTGATTTATTGAAATTATCATCAAAATCAAATACAATTCTTCACATAAATTGAAAAAATTAATTTTCAATTTCATATGAAAACATACATACAAAAAACTCAGTATAGCTAAAACAATTATGAATAATAAAAGAACTGCAGGAAATATCACCATCCCCACCCTCAATCTGTATTCCAGAGCTAGAGTTGTAAGAACAAAATGCTACTGATACAAAACCAAGCTGATCAATGGAACTGAATTTAAGATTCACACAGAAATCCATGCTCCTAGGGACACCTGATTTTTGATAAAGAAGCCAGAAGCACACACTGGAGAAAGGACAATATCTTCAATAACTGGTGCTGGTCAAATTGGATTTCTGCATGTAGAAGAATGAAAACCTATCCGTACCTATCACCCTGCATAAAGTTCAACACCAACTATATCAAGGACCTCAACGTAATACCTGATACCCTGAATCTGATAGAAAAGAAAGTCAATGGCTTTGAACTCCTTGACACAGGGGAAGGCTTTCTGAACAAGACACTAGTAGTATAGGCACCAAGACCAAAAATTAGTAGGTGGGATCTCATAAAGATGAAACACTTCTGCATGGCACAGGATACCATTGCTTGGGCATTGTGACAGCCTATGGAAAGATAAGGGATTTTTTTTTACCAATTATACATCTGATAGAGGGTTAGTATCTAAAATATATAAAGAACTCAAAAAACAAAAACAAAAACCTAGATATGAAAAAATAAATAGTCCAATTAAAGAAGCAGTACAAAACTAAACAAAGAATTCTCAAAAGATGAACAAAAATGGCTTCAAAACATCTAAAGAAGATTTCAACATCTTAGGTCATTAGAGATACCCAAATCAAAACCACTTAGAGATTTTTATCTTACATCAGTCAGAATGGTCAAATGACAACACATACTGGCAAGGAGGCAGAGAAAGGGGACCACTTATTCTTTGCTGGTAGGAGTACAGTCACTATGGAAATCTGTGTGGTGGTTCTTTAGAAGATGGGTGTCTCTAAGGAACAAGTGTTTTTCACACGCAGCAGTACTGATGCACATATGAATTCCCAGAGACTACAGCAACACACACAGACATAACTGAGTTTTTGCCAGTGGGGTTCCAGCACTAAGAAGGGAAGCAGACTTAGGGTTCTACCACTAACCAAGAAGCTGTCTGTGATTGGCAAAGGGGAAATCAACTTTCTTCAGTGGAGCCTTCACCTGGCATAGCAACCATGTTTCAGGGCAGATCCCAGACCCAGGAGCAGCTGACCAACAGAAAATGTACTCAGAGGTATTTCTGTGGATTTTTTGTTTCATTTTGTGTTGTGTTGGCATGTTTTGTCTTATTTGATTTTTGCTTGTTTATTTTCATTTTTGTTTTTCCTGTTTTTTTGTGTGTGTGTTTCTTGTTATTTTTCTTGTTTTGGCAATGGGGGGCATAGAGTTGGGTGGGTAGTGAGGTGGGAAGATCTGGGAACAGTTGGTAAAGGTGAAAAACACAATCAGCATAGATTGTATGAAAAAGCTTCTCAATTAAAAAAGGCTGAGTGTCCTGAGCTAGCATGTCTCCTCTCGCCCTGTAATGTGGATACTGCCTACTAGGGAGATACCCTTTATCATGTGCAGCACCTGACTTCCAGAACTAGAGATGGATCACGAGCTGCCTAATAGAAAACAGAGTCAGCCATCTTGAGTGAGCGAAGTCTGTGATCCTGACGGTTCCAAAGGAGGACAGCCAACTTTCCATGTGGCAGAGAGGCCGCAAGTGACAAAGAGGCAGATGAAAGAGTGGATAGCATCTTTGGGGATCTTTCAAAGTTGATACTCTTTTTTATGGCCAGATCTGTGGACTGATGACTCATCTTAATGAGTCAACCCAAAAGACCTCCGGAGAAAACTTGTTGTGGTCACCCCACAAGGCCAGGCTGCCTGCAAAATGAAATTTCATTATTTCAGAAATTAATTTCATGGTAACCTATTCATCCAGTCAGAAGTCTTCCCAAAGGAGATGACAGGTTGGAAAAGGTTGACCAAGATGAAAATAATATAACAATTGCTTATTTATACATGTCTATTTCCACAGCTGGTTCAAAATGAAACTCTGGAGCAGAGTGCCTAGCCCCTCCCTGAGGTATGTGATGGGAAAGAGTTGGGAGTCACTGTGCTCACACAAGCACTGGGAAGAGCTAGGGTTAAAATCAAGAGCATTCTGTCTAGAGTTGTTAGGTCTGGAATTTGGGGTTAATGACATTTGTATCCACATGGCAAAGCCTTTTTCAGTACTCCTGTTTTGATTATTCTTGAATTGGTCCTTTTAAAATCCTTTCCTTTATTTTTATTTTTATTTTTTTTTATTTTCGAGACAGGGTTTCTCTGTAGCTTTGGAGCCTGTCCTGGA
>LOEQ01000430.1:22471-35344 GCA_001685075.1 Bramus lutescens | reverse complement strand
AGGGCCTTGGACTTCCCACAGGGCAGGGTGCCTTGCCCTCTCTTAGGACTGGAGCGGGTGGGGGAAGGGGGTGGAGGAGTAGGGGGGAAGTGGAAGGAGGGGAGGAAGTGGGAATTTTGATTGGTATTATTTTTAAAGTAATTTTTAAAAAGTAAAAAAAAAAGAGAGAAGCCCCTCTCCTCTTGATTTTGTCGGATTACTTGATCACAAAGGCAGGAAAAGAAACCAAGGGATCCCATTTATTTCCAAGTCCATACAGCTCTCCTTTCTCCTTAGTGCCACCACCTTCTTGAACACAGGCCCTTCTGACTTCTGAGTAATCTCACAGTGAGGCACTCCAGCCTCCATTTAAGCTATTTCTTTTCCTTCGCTTTCAGTCTCTCCTTTTTCTCTTTTCTTTTTCTTATGAAATTCTCTTCCTGCCTCAAGTCTGATCAATTTTTAAAAACATTTATTATTTTTAATTATGATTATAAGTATGTATCTGGTTGGGGGTGTGTGTGCATCTTTAAGGCAGATGCTCTCAGACTCTAAAAGAACTAGACTTTGAGGCAGTTGTGAGCTGCCCAGTATGGGTTCTGGGAACAGAACTTGGGTCCTCCAGAGGAGAAGGAAGTGTTCTTAGCTGCAGTGCCATCTCTTCAGTCCCATATTGTTGCTGTTGTTTGCTTGTTTGTTTTTGTCTTTGGGGGATTGTTTTGTTTGTCTTATTTTCTGAATTTTCTTGTTAGAAGATGTCACTTTTCAACTAGTAAGTGTAACAAATGAGAATCCAACCTACATCCACCCCTCAAATGTCCCTGTAGAATCCATAGCCTCAGGCCATGTATATGAATATACCCTGGCCTGGATCATGGGCAGCTTGAGCCTGGCACTTCAGCCCCATCTTCCAACTCCATTTCTGGCCCAAGAGCCTATCACCTATTGCCTTGAGGGCATTATTCCTGGCCCAAGAGCCTATCATCTATTGCCTTGAGGGCATTATTCCTGGCCCAAGAGCCTATCACCTATTGCCTTGAGGGCATTATTCCTGGTCCAAGAGCCTATCACCTATTGCCTTGAGGGCATTATTCCTGGCCCAAGAGCCTATCATCTATTGCCTTGAGGGCATTATTCCTGGCCCAAGAGCCTATCACCTATTGCCTTGAGGGCATTATTTCTGGCCCAAGAGCCTATCACCTATTGCTTTGGGGGCATTATTCCTGACCCAAGAGCCTATCATCTATTGCCTTGAGGGCATTATTTCTGGACTGCACAATACTGGCTTGGAAATTTTGACTGTTCCTAAATTGAAAATGTTGTGACTGACTCATTGACCAGACGGGTAATGATTTTCTCCTTCTTTGAATGGATTTAAGGAGAAGAAGATTCAGTGCAGGTATTCATGATGTCTCCAGATCTGGGGTATGGGCTGCGGTTGCTCTCACCATAGCTTTCTCGTATGTGACCTTAAAGGCAGAATTCCTAGCACCTATGAGGGTGGGGCCTCCTTTCATGGAAGGGTGATGTAGGTCCATTTGTCCTGGTCTAAGTGACCTTTTCCTTGGATAGACTTCACCTAAGACTTCTTGCTAAGCTGCACTGCATCTTCCCCAATTTAGTATCATTGGGCTATCAGATAGTCCTGGCCCTCCAGGGCTGCAGGCCATGTGTCTGCATTGCTGGAGTATCCCCAGAACCCAGAAGTGTCTGCTCCAAGGAGTGTCCGATAAACACCAGTTAAAGGGACAAAAGGACTTGTGTGAACAACCTCACAGGTGTAAGAACAAAAGGCCAAAAAAGAGAGAAACAGAATCTTTTCTCCAGATCCAGAGAGGCCTTCCTATGTGACTGTCTACCTTCCAATGGACAAACCCTATTAAAAATGGGAGTGAGGCCATGTTTTCATTAGTCTAATAAAAGAGTCAGGCTGATACTTTTTTTTCTCTCAGTGTGCTCACCAACCCAGAGTGCCAACACTATTTTAGCACCAGGAATTTCCCTGGCAGCCTGTATATACTGCACCAGCCAGGAACTCTCCAATTGCTATGGGGGAGCTCTTCCCTTCCAATTCAATCAGTCTCACCACACTCTTTCTAATCTTCATCAAGTTTACCCCTGAAGAACCACAGGCCCCAGAGAGTATTGATATGACAGGTGGTAGGGCAGGATTGCCTAATAGTAGGGAAAACGTTACCTTCCTTTGCTTTCCNTTTTTTTTTTTTTAGGAACAGAAAGATACTTGGCTACGAAAGCACAAATAATACTTGACAGCCTGAAATAGACTTCCCTGCCAATATAAACTCGTGTGCTTCACAGGATGTCTTTTCCCTGACATTGATTCAGTATGACAACTTCTTTATTGCCAACCCAAGAAAATCTCTAAGAAATGCCAGTGCCCTGCAGTCAGGGAGGCTAACGCTCAGCCTTGGGGAATTCTTAACAGTACAAGGAAGGTCTGCATTAAGACTTTGGCTGGCTATCATAAGTCACTATGAACTCACAGACTGTCAATTAAAGGGCAGTGAAAGTGGTAGGGGTGGAGGGTTAGGAGGTGACCTTTCGCCTAAAGATAAATGAATGAACACAGCCTTGTTTTAGTTTTCTATTGCTAGGAATTCTGTGCCAACAACAAAGGAGAAAAACTAACATTCCAAAGAAAACATCCTTGGCACACAGGCTCAGACTGTGCCACTGTATTTACAAAGGACAGTGAAGTGGCAGGAAGATGCTTGGCATCCCAGCTGGCATCGCTGCCGGGGCTTGAATGACTGCTCTCTCTCCTAGACTACTCTTGGCATCATTATCATCCTTCCTGCTAGAAGTGCAGCAGGACACTCTCTCTATTCTACCCTTGAGATGTTGGGGAGGGAGAGTACCTCTTCAGCACACATAAGGCTCTGTACTATAAAAACGTTACTTTTGACCTTCATCTGTTTATTTTTATTTAAGGTTTTATTTTATGCTTTGCCTGCATGTATGTCTGTGCACCACTTACATGCCTGATGCCCACAAAGGACAGAAGAGGTCATTGGATTCCCTGGAACTGGAGTTACGTACAACATCTGTGAGCCAGCATGTGGGTGCTGGGAATTGAACTCCAGTCTTCTGCAGACGAAGTATGTGTTCTGACCCACTGAGCCATCTCCCCAGCCTTCTGATGTACCTATTCTTTCTGGGCCTTATACTTGTTCTTCACTGGATGGTATCAAATGCTTCTTTAAGTCTGAGTGAAGAAGTCAGACAGCATCTCTGAGAAGTTTAGAAGCCACAGCCTAAGCTGTGTCTTTCCAGGTGGGTGTACTATTTCCCCCACTGTACTGAGTGCTTTCCTTAGAGGGAGGAACTTTAGGGCTTTAATGTTAAAAAAGAGGGCAGTGCTGGAGTTTGGCTGTGACATGTACTTCATAGATCCCTTTGCTTGAACATCCACAGCTGGTGGAGCTATTTGGGAAGGTTCGGGAATCCTTAGGAGGTAGTTTCCCTGAAGGAAGTGAATCATTGAGGTTGAGGTTGGAAAGGCTAAGGTTTTATAATCTAGCCCTACTTCTTATTTACTCCTTGGTACCTGAGTGTGGATACCACCATGCTTTTGCTGCTGCTGCTATGCCTTCCATGCCACGATGTACTGTACCCCTCTAGAACTGTAAGCCAGAAACTGTCTCCTCTAAGTTGCTTTTTTCCAGTTATTTTAACATCAGAACAATGGCACAGAAACTAGGACAGACTACCAAGGAGCAAGTGGGAAAGGAAAGGATGGGGAGGGAAGCGTGCCAAAGCCCATACCTCCTAGCCAGATAAATGCCTGCCCCAAGGAAACCGTGACAGGCCTGGGCTGAGAGTTTTCTTTGTACTGTTCCTGCCTCTGATTCATTGTCACCTGAAGCAACTTCAGTGAGCATATCTCACTCTCCCTGTCCAGAGTCAGATAGATTACTGACAAGGACATCATTATGCCACAGCTCCCAATAATACAGGCGACTCTCAACACAGAAGAGTGACATCTAGTGCCCTGAGCTGTTATCAACTGGACACTCCTACTATGGAGAAGAGAAGATCCAGTCTCCATCAAATGCTTTGCTGTGACACTGGGTGATGTCTGTCATTTCTGTAAATAAAGAGTTTCTCTCAGACTTTTCATTTAGTGTCAATTTGGGAATCAGAAAAGCAAAATCTTTGTATCCACATGCACACATGCATACATATGCATACTTGCTCAGGCACACATACAGAACACACATCCTTTGCTTCCATGCCTGTGGTAATGTGTGGCAGTAAATGACAGAAGGCAGGTCATTTGCATTTTGATGGTAGAAGCTGTAAAGCTGCTACTGCTGACTGAACACTTCCCGTTTGAAGGATTCAGTGGGGCTATGGGGGGACCGAGGGTCTAGGTGGCATCTCACATTTCAAACTGATGGAAAGTCTAGTGGCAGGAATGAACAAGGTCAGCTTCAGTCCTTTGTAGACAGTTAAATGTCTACAGAAATGAGGCCAGATAGAGAGACAGGAAATATTAAGGAGGCTTGAGAAAAGAAATGAGTCCCTCATTCTCTAAGGTCTGGTTTATGTTTCCTTCTGGCAGAGAGTCAAGAATTTTGACTGACCATTGCAAAGATGTCCACACAGTGACCACCCTCCCTTTCTGAGAGGTAGCTCAAACAGGAGGGCTGAAACTGCTCATCAGTTATGCCTCAGGGCACAATTTATTCCTAAATCCTTGTGTCATTGATTTTAATCTTAGCAACACCTCTTCCTTGCCTGTCAGTTTCTATAATGTAACACAGAAAGCACTTTCTAATCCCATTTACAAAAGAACATTCTTAGGGATTAAAGAAAAGGGTTATTGAGTTCATGTATTTTCCTTGGTTCTTAAAGTGTGCTTTATCTGTGAGCCGCTCATGACTTGTGCCCTTTGACCATGGTAACTTCAGAAGGCACATTACACATGCATCTCTACTGTTAAGGATCTCTCTCTCTCTCTCCATGCCTGGACTCTGACACCCTTGATTGTATTCTTTCTTTTTCTTAATGCCTCGCAAGTTTGCTTCAGAATGACTTATAACAGAATGACTTTCTGTGTACAAGTGAAGATCGTCTCTACACCTGAAGGGAGACCCAAGGGGGCTCCTTCAGCAGCACAGCTAACAATGCACACAGACAGGAATACCTCTGAAGCCGGGGCCAGAAAACTTTAATCTTGACTTTTCACTTAGCAGGCATGTGATCTTGAGATGGTCACTTCTAGCTTCAATATTCGCACTTTTAAAACTGGTATTCGTGATCCTCCTGCCTCTGCCTCCTTCAGCAAATCCTACCGGCGTGCGCCTGTTTGGATGCTCACCTTCTTAGACCTGGATGGAGGGGGAGGACCTTAGACTTCCCACAGGGCAAGGAACCCTGACTGATCTCTGGATTGGAGAGTGAGGGGGAGGGGAAGTGGGTGGGAACCCTCCCTTTACCCTCCTCTCCTCCTCCACCTTTAAAAATTATTTTTTAAAAAGAAAAAAAACTGGTATTCATGGAGACAAAGCAATACACCGAAGCACTTGATTGAACACCTGGCACATTGTAGCTAGTAGGGCTGATTGAGTAAGTGCTGTTAGACTATAAAATAGTCAGCCATCTCCTTGTAGTTCCTGGTCCAGTCCTGGTTTAAGTACTGAGAAGATACACATCACTGATCTTCGGTAGATCTCGGATACCCATAGTTTTCAAGTCTCCCAGCTTGAGCATTTTCTGCTCAAAACTGAGCCAGGGTTTGAACCATTTCTTCATCAGCTTCTCTGTGTTGCTCAGGGCCATAAATCACCACTAGGATCCCAGCAGCACTCAGGCCCATGGAGACCACAGCACTGATGTGGATGAACTGGGCTATAGTTCTCCATCTGAATGGAAACACTATGGGCTGTTTGATATGTGTTATCACTTATACCTTCAGTTTGATTCTGATTTTCAAGCTATTTCCTTCCTTTTCAATGAACAGTGTTCTGTTCTTAGGAGTGGCCTCCCCTTGCTTAGGGAACATCACTTTCCTTTACCTGGTAAATGTGACATTGTAGCAGGCTTGTACCTGGACCCTCTGTCCATGTTGTGCTCAGGGCTATATAGAGGTTTCCTTGAAGGTCCTCCTCTTCTTGCCTTTTTGTATCAATTACTTTTGTTTTGTGTTTTTGTGATCATAGTATTGGACACAAATATCTGAAAAGGGAGATGATCCATTTTGGCTCATGGTTTCTGAGGGTTTCAGTCCATCGTGACCAGGAAGGCATAACCAAGGAGCTTAGGTCACTGAAGGAGAAATGTGTGTCAGAGGCTCCACACATCGCCAGGAGACCTGAAGAGAGTGAGATAGGGACCAGGAACTAGACTATAAACTTAATTTTCAGAGGCTTGTCTGTGGTGATCCATTGCCTCCAGCTAGGACTCACCATCTGTGATGGTCAGTCTTGGCTGTCAAATTTATGAGATCTAGGATTAGCTAAGAGGCACACCTCTCAGTAAATATGTGAGTATGTTTCCTGGAAGTATTAACTGAGGGGAGAAGACTCACCCACAATGGCCAGCATCTTTCAGTAATGGCCTAGATATAAAGAAGATCTTCGGGGAAAGCAGTACTGCTTCTTAATTTACCCAGCTTTGCCTTTTTCTGGTATGTTCATATGCATTATTGCCATCACTGAAACTGCTACTCTTTGTTGACAGTAGAACCGAGAGTCTTTGTTCTCCTGGTGAGAATTGAAGACCAGGAACTCCAAGAATCCTCTAGGTCCTAAAGCGGTTCTCAACTTGTAGAGCACAACCCTTTGGGAGTTGAATGATCCTTTTACAGAGATCACATATCCTGCATATCAGTTATTTACATTACAATTCATAACAGCAGCAACATTACAGAAAGTAAATAGCAATGAAATAATTTCATGGTTGGAGTTCACCACAACACAAGGAGTTATATTAAAGGGTCACAGCATTTGGAAGGTTGAGAACCACTGCTCTAGGACTTCAATGCCAGATTGTGAGTACTGAATCGTGCAGCCTTGTGGACTGAGCAGCTACTGGGTTCTCAGCCTCCCCTGTGTGCAGAAAGCCAGTGTTGAACTACCCAAGTCATATCAGTTAGCCAATCCAAAAATCCCCTTCACAGTAGATGTTCAGTCAATAAGTTCTTTTTTCTATATTCATACATATAGTTGGTTACTTAAAAATGAATATATAGGGAGAGGGGAGGGAAAGTGGGGACAGATTAGTTCTGTTTAATTGGTTTAATTGGTTCATTTTCCCTATAAAACTGATACAGTCCAGTAATTACTTGCTAAAGAAAGGAGGAAGGAGAAACAGAGGACAGAGATAAGACATGAAGAAGAAAATCTATATGCAGTCTATTTGCTGAATAATTCCAGCCAAGCACCAGCCCAGTGAAGGCCTTCAGAACTTTGCTTTAATACTCATAAAAGATTGGTAAACAATTTCTGTGCCAATTGTGTGTAGATAGACATCCATAAAAGACTATAAATGGGTTCAGTCTGCTTCATGTAGACTAAAGCATACATGATACCACAATGAATAAACACCCGTGTGATGGTTTGAATGAAAATGGCTCCTATATCCTAGTCTGTTTGGATGCTCACCTTCCTAGACCTCGGTGGAGGGGGGGGACCTTGGGCTTCCTACTGGGCAGGGAACTCTGACTGCTCTTTGGACTGGAAAGAGAGGGGGAAGGGGAATGGGGAGGGGGAGGAAAATGGGAGGAGGTGGAAATTTTTAATAATAATAAAGAAAATTAAAAAAAGAAAATGGCTCCTATAAACTTATAGGGAGTGGCACTATTAGGAGGTGTAGCCTTGTTGGAGTAGGTATGGCCTTATTGGAGGAAGTGTGTCACTGAGTGTGGGCTTTGAGGTTTCAGATGCTCAAGCCAGGACCAGTGTCATCCTCTCTTTCTGCTGCCTTCTGATCTAGATGTAGAACTCTCTGCCTCTTCTCCCTCACTGCGTCTGCCTGCATGTCACCATACTTCCCACGATAATGTACTGAACCTCTGAACTGTAAGCCAGCTCCACTTAAATGTTTTCTTTTATAAGAGTTGCTGTGGTCATAGTGTCTCTTCACAGCAATACAAACATTAATTTAAACAACTTGAGTCATTGAAAAAAAGGCGTTATCAATCTATGATAAGACTTTAGCCCAGTAAACTACATATAGCATCAAAAGCATTTAGAGAATGTCAGGGAATTGTATTCTAGTGGCCATGGTCAGTAAAAATCATTTGTTATGCATCTAGCCAGGATCAGCGGTGGGGAATGCCTTCTACATTAGACATACAACATGACCTCCCTTCTCTGCTGTCCACAAGCCTGTGGGATCTCCAGGAAGCACACCTGAAGTGGACTATCTTACATCATAAAAACAGATGCATTCTATGGGCAGAGTCTTGCAGATACTAGCCTTTCCAAAGCAACACATGCAACCATTTTCCTAAAACAATTCTATAAGAAACTGCATCATGGGGCTTTGTGAAATACTTTTGGTAATTGGGACTACCTTGTATAAACCAAAGTAAAAATTTGGCTTTATTTCAAGCAATGTGCTAGAAATCACATACAATAATCCAAAATAAAGCTGGGCATGGTGGTTATCACCTGTGATGCCAGCAGGTAGGAGGTTGAGGCAGGAGGATAGCTGTAAGCTCAAAGCCATCTCAGAGTACTTAGTGAACTCCAAGTCTACCTGAGACAATGTAGGACTGTGTCTCACAAGACAATACATTCTTCTCTCAAGCCCCTAAATATCTATAAAATAAACTTCTCACTTGTTGTTTAGGCAAGTTTTATTTCACACCTCATTAATTCAAACAAACATTGAATAATGGAGAGATTAGGAACATAGAATAATAAGTATATGTTTGATTATGTTTGGTATGGGTATGCATATGATATGGGATTTCCCTCTGTATGCTGTGATTATATTAATGAATAAAGAAACTGCTTTGGACCTATAGCAGCGCAGAACTTAGCTAGATGAGGGAAAACTAAGTTGAATGCTGGGAGAAAGAAGGGCAGAGTCAGAGAGAAGCCATGGAGCTGCTGGAGACAGATGCTGGAACTTTAGTTGGTAAGCCACAGCCACATGGCCATACACAGATTAATAGAAATGGGTTAAATTAATATGTAAGAGTTAGCCAATAAGAAGCTAGAGCAAATGGGCCAAGCAGTGATTTAATTAATACAGTTTCTGTGTGATTATTTTGGGGCTAAGCTGCCAGGAACCAACAAGTGGCTCCCTCCCTTCTACATGTGTATTCCTGTTCATTTGCTATATTTTGAGAATTCATGTTCCCTTTCAAAACTCATATTGCAACTTAATTCTCAACACAACAGTAGTAACGTAACAGGTGGGACCTTTAAGAGGTCAGGCTATGAGGTCTTGAGAATGCCATCTAGATGCTTTTCTCTTCTGCTTTCTGCTATAGGTTGCAGCAATAGGCACTGTCATGAATCACAGACATTAAACCTGGTAGTGATGCTAGACTTTCCAACATCTAGAGCTATGAGAAAGGATATTTCTGATAGAGGAGGGCCCACTGTAGGTGGCATCATCCCTAGGAAGTAGTCTTGGGCTATATAAGAAACTAGCTAAGTATGAGCTTGAGGTAATGATTGAGTCAAGCAAGTCTTGTTCACCAGTGGTTTCTGCTTCATGTTAATGTTTGAGTTCCTGCCCTGAGTTAAGGTGGACTAATAGCTGGAAATGGAAGCCAAATAAATTCTTTCCTCCACTAAGTTGCTTTTGAGTAGAGTGTCTCATAACAGGCAAGTTCATAGTACTAAGTGCCTACATTAAAAAAGTTGTAGAGATCGCATATTAGCAGCTTGACAACACACCTGAAAGCTCTAGAACAACACAAAGAAATCATACCCAAAAGGAGTACATGGCAAGAAATAATAAAACTCAGGACTGTTATCAATAAAGTAGATACAAAACAAAATGAAAAAAATAAGAATCAATGAAACAAAGACGTAATTCTTTGTGAAAATCAGTTGGACTGACAAACCCTAATCCAAATTAACTGGAGTGGAGAGAGAATATCTAAATTAAAATTAAAGATGAAAGGAAAGATATAACAAATATTGAAGAAATTTAGAAAATCATAATGACATACTTTAAAAACTCATGCTTCACCAAATTGGAATATCTGAAAGAACTAGATAATTTTCTTGATAATACCACTTACCAAAGTTAAATCAAGATACGATAAGCAATTTAAACAAATCTACAACTCCTAGTAATATAGAAGTGGTAATCAAAAGGCTACCAATAAAATCAATCAAATAAGCAAACAAACTAAAAAATTCCAGGCTTAGGTGGTTTTAGTTCATAGTTCTAGCAGACCTTCAAAGAAGAGTTAATGCCAATACTCCTCAAATTATTCCACAAAATAGAAATAAAAGGAAAATTGCTCAATTCATTTTATGAGGCTACAATTATCCTGATACCCAAATCACATAAAGACAAACAAAAAAAGAATATTACCGATCAGTTTCCCTTATGAACATAGATGCAAACATTCTCAATGAAATACTTGCAAACAAAAACAAAGAACACATCAAACACTTTACCTATCATGTTCAAGTGGGTTTCATCCTAATGATACAGGAATGGTTCTATATATATGAAAATCAATAATACACTACATAACAGAAAGACAAAAACAACATGATTATCTCATTAGGTAGAGAAAAGGCCTTTGACAAAATCCAACACAATTTCATGATAAAAGTCCTGGAGAGATTAGAGATACAAGGAATGCTTCTCAACATACAGTTTAGTTCCATGCAGTTTACAGCAAGCCCAGAGATAGTAAGCCTAAATGGAGAGAAACTCAAAGCAATTCCACTAAAATCAAGAACAAGACAAGGTTTTGCACCCTCTCCATGCCTATACAACATGGTACTTGAAGTCTTAGCTAAAGCATAAGACAACTGGAGGACTTCAAGGGAAACAAATTAGAAAGGAAGTCAAAGTATCTTTATTTGTAGATGATACGTTAGTATATATAAGTGACCCTGAAAAATCCACTAGGAACCCCCTATAAACACTTTCAGCAAAATAGCTGGATACAAATTAACTCATAAAATCAGTTACCCTCTTATATAAAAATGACAAACAAATTAAGAAAAAAAATTATTGAAGTAGCACCTTTCACAGTATCTTCAAATAATATAAAATATCTTTAGTTAACTCTAACCAAGCAAGTGGAAAACTTTAAGACATTGAAGAAAGAACCCGAAGAGGTTATCAGAAGATGGAAAGATTGCCCATGTGCATAGATCAGTAGGATTAACACAATAAAAATTGTCACCCTAACAAAAGCAATCTATGGATTCAACGTCATCACTATCAAACTTCCAACACATTTTTTTCACAGACAGTGAAATAACTGTTTTTCAATTTTACATGGAAACACAAAGAACACAGGTTAGCTAAAATAATCCTGAATAATAAGAGAACTGATGGAGGTATCACAAACCCCACCCTCAAAATATACTACAGAGCTACAGTAATAAAAATAATGGGATTGACACAAAAACATACATGTTGATCAGTGGAATTGAATTCAAGATCCAAACATAAATCCACACATTTGAACACCTGATTGTTGACAAAGAAGCCAGAAATGCATGGTGGAAAAAAGACAATATCTCCAACAAATAGTGCTAATCACACTGAACAGCAGCGTATAGAAAGAATTGTGTGAATAGATCCATGCTTATCACTCTGCAGAAAACTCAAGTTCAAATGGACCAAAGATCTCAACATAAAACTAGGCATACTGAACCTGATAGAAGGGAAAGTGGGAAATATGCTTGAATTCATTGGCACAAGAGAAGACTATCTCAACAGAATACAGACAGACACTAAGATCAACAATCAATGAATGGAGCCTCATGGAATGGAAAAGCTTCTGTAAGGCAAAGGACACTTTAATTCAAACAGAGTGAGAACCTACAGAGTTGGAAAAGATTTTTTACCAACTCCACATCCCCCAGAGGATTAACATCCCATATATAAAGAACTCAAGAAACTAAATATCAAGAAAACAAATAACACACTTAAAAATGGGGTACAGATCTAAATAGAGAATTCTCAAAAGAGGAAACTGGAATGCCTGAGAAACACCGAAAGAAATGTTCAACATCCTTAGCCACCATAGAAATGTAAATCAAAACTTATTTTGAGATTTTTATCTCATGCCCACCAGAAAGGCTAAGATCAATGAAACAAAAGACAGCTCATGCTGGCAAGGATGTAGAGTAAGGAGAACACTCACCCATTGCTAATGAGAGCGCCAAGAAGTACAGCTACTATGAAAATCACTGTGGTGGTTCCTAAAGAAGATGGGAATCTACCTAACTCAAGACCTAGCTATATCACTCTTGGGAATATAAACAAAAGATGCTTCATCATACTCCAGAAACACCTGCTTAGTCATGTTCATTGCTGCTCTATTCATAATAGCAAAAATAGAAACAACTCCAATTTCCTTCAACAGATGAATGGATAAAGAAAATGTAGTAGTACATTTATACAATGAAATATTACTCATTTATTAAAAATGACATGAAATTCTCAGGTAAATGGGTGGAACTAGAAAAAAATCATCCTGAGTAAGGCAACCCAGATGTGTGATATGTGTTTGCTTTAAAGTGAATATCAGCTGTTAAGTCAATGATAATCAAGCTACACTCCATAGACCCACAGAGGTTAGATGAAGCAAGAGACTAGGGAGGAAGATAGATCTCATTAGAAAAGGAAATTAGAGGCTGGGTGGTGGTGGCACAGGCCTTTAATCCCAGCACTAGGAAGGCAGAGGCAGGTGGATCTCTGTGAGTTCAA
>LOEQ01000430.1:0-15111 GCA_001685075.1 Bramus lutescens | reverse complement strand
AGAGAGAGAGAGAGAGAGAGAGAGAGAGAGAGAGAGAGCGCTGAGAAAAGAAATGCTAGCACAGACCACACATCATTTGCCTCAAAGCTTTATACATTTACCTAAAGTTGTATTTTCATGCTTGGTTTTGTTTTCGGGATTCTGAGGCAAAACACATCAGCTCCTTCATAACTCTGTGTAGTTGATTAATGGTGAGTCACCACTGGAGATGGGAGATCCCTTAGAGATTCAGTCCTAAGATGCAAATTAAATCTTGGACTTGGATATTTCTGAATGTTACAGCCTCTGTACACGAGTGTGTGCTTGAGCTCTTGGGCTTAGGCTTCGGCTCCCTTCCTGTCAGTGTATTTTGTTGTCCAGAGGAGAGTAGTGAAGATGTGTTAGACATAAAGCCAGTCGAGTTGATCATGGTGGTGAAGAACTTTTGCCAGCTTATCGCGGCAGATAATACAGCAAAAACCATTAGGGCAGAGGGGACAATAAAACTCAGCCCCAGCCCTGCTTCCTTGCTTGCTAACCATAGAATCTTGAACTGGCTACTCAGCATTTTTGCTCCTAAACATTTTTAGTTGGAAGGTAATTATAACTGCTTTATAGATGAGTGGCAAGTATCAATTGGAGGCCATAATCTGTGGGAAGCTTTTCTAGCCAATATGAAGAAAGCATTCAATCCATTGTAACAAAAACAAAATGTGATGGCCCAAAGCCAAGTAAACAATGATTTTTGAAAATAAACTTAACAATCGTCAAACTAGTTTTGAAAATTTAAACACCTTCTAATGTAATTCCCACAGAAACTTTATGACGCTTTTTCTCTTTCCTCCTCATAGAAACTGGTTAGGTGCATAAATGACCTTTTATGCCGCTGAGCAAATAGAATAGAAGAGCTCAGAACATATCAATATATGGCCATTAGAACATACCAATACATGGCCATTAGAACATACCAATACATGCCATTAGAACATACCATTAGACACAGCATCACTCTGATTTAAATCAAGCCTTGATCTAACTGAAGACCAGGGTCTTCATCCACAGTATCTCCCACTCATGCCTCTTCATCAGGCTGCCGTCATCTAAAAAATCACCGGAGTTTTCTAAAGGCAAGGCATGGGCACTTAGAGAAGGGTGGCCATAAAAGCACAGGTCAAGTGCACACTGTCCAGGAGAACTCCATGAAGCACACTTTTCTCCACCACCATTTCCAAGAGGGAGATGCAATTTCCACCTGTGATGGGCAGGTTTGGGGTTACAAGTATGTCTCCATACGTTCACTGTAGGCCTCTAAGCATGGTGGGGCAAGAGGGTTTTTACAGAGTGTTACAAACACACTTTAAAAAGGGGTTTCTCAGAGTTTGTTTCTCACCTACTTGAACATCCAGTTATCACTGTGCCAATGCTCTGTGTTCTGTGATGAGGCAAAGAATTCATTATTGACTGAAACTATGTTACATTTTATCCCTGGTTTGTGAGTAGTAAAATCCAGACGCTGCATCACCAATACCCCAAACAGTAGCAGGATGCAGTGTTTTCCCCTGGGGAGATTGTCACACTTCAGGAAACTCTCGCAAAGGTACATACGTTATGACTAAGACAGCATGAACAAGGTTGTTTCAGCAACATTACCAATGAGCTGCCCATGCCACAATGAAAAAAGTCCAGCTAGAAACACGAATGGAGAGATAACTTAGAGAATGACAACATAATGGAATGATTAGCAGCAGCAAGAAGTAATCAACAATGGCTACACGCATCAGCATGGTGTTGACCTCCAGCAGACCACTGACTCCATCAAAAGAAGGCTGCACACAGCCCACAATGAGGGAGGAGATATGACGTATGCTCTGGCAGAGATAAGTCTGAGGACATGATGCTGCATAAAACAATGATGGAAAAGCAAATCTCCTGTGGTTCTAGCTGTACAAAGTATATAGAGTAATAATGTATACATATAAAGACACAAAATAGAAAGGGTGTTGCCAGGGTTGAAGAGAGGGAAACAGGAGGTACTATTTAATGGAAAAGACATCGTTTTGTAAGAAGGAAAAAATACAATATTTGGAGAAGGATTATGTAGCAATGCATATGCCTGATACTAAACATTAAAGAAGTGGTTGAGATGGGAAATTATATCATGTGCATTTTGTTACAATTAAAAATATCTTAAATTAAAAATTATAGGAGAATTGATATATAGCATTCAGTCCAGTTCTCCCTGCCTACCTAAGCTCAGCCCTATCAATAGGCCAAGGCAGTTTCTTTATTCATTAATGGCAATCACAACACACAGAGGGGACTCCCACGTCACTGTAGATATGTAAAGATATTTTTATATTTAAGAAAAGAATAGCCTTTTGGTTACACAGAAAATAGTGTGTTGGTCTCATATCAAACAAAAATTAAGGGCTAGTGAGATGGGACAATGGATAAAGGCCACTGCTACCAAAACTCAGGACTTGAGTTTGCTCTCCAGGACCCACATGGTGGAAGGACAGGACTGATTCCTGCAACTTGTCCTCCCACCAACCCCCAACACATGTGCATATAACATAAACACACACACACACACGATAAATGTAACAAAAAGAATCAACGTCCAGTTGTCATTCTAAGTGCAGTGAAGGTTGCAGAGCATGCAATGCCCCTGACAGCCAAGGAGCTTTTAGCACCCTCCATTTCACACAGGGCCACTAGTCTGATAGAGACACTGTCCCACCTTAAATGGCTGTGATCATCCCAGACAGCTCTACAGTGCAAGTTTAAGGCTGTGTGTACTTTACAATCTCAGCCTCAGTCACATAAGAACTCCCTTTTACCTGGTACTCCCTCTTAATAGGTTTTCTGCCCCAAATAATAAGATTCTCCATTGACACAGTAAGCCAGATCAAGCCAAACTGAAAAAGTATAACAATAAGGTTTCTGAGAACAAAGTGACTCCTGGGTAGGCTCACTGGTCTCAGAGATGGAATCCAGAGAAGCCGCGCACACTTGATCTAGGGCAGGAAAGTTTTATAGGTAGTAAGTGAGGGGTGAGGACCCACTCACCACAAGCTGAGGTTGCAACCAAGTTTGGTCAAAAGCTGAGTGGGGACTTGAGTGGCTGGGAACTTCAGGCGAGGAGCTACAAAAGCTGTCAACAATGTGGAACTGGACTTTTGGCATCTCTTGTTTGTTTGGAAACTCTCTGAGCAGGCAGAGTTTGGAGAGAGACGGGAATGGGGCTTCCTGGACCATGCAGGGGTAAGCCAGAAGCACCAATTGAACACCTCTTACAACAGAGCATCAACAACCTGAGGAGATAATAGTTCAGTATAGAGCCAACACCAGAGAGGTGAGGCAGAGACTAACCAAAGGGAAAACTCAAAGCAACAATTGGCAGTGAGATTTTTTTTCTACAGTGGGAAGCATATACAGTGGTACACAGATGGAGGTCTGAGGACACCTCACAGGTGTCTAATCTTGCTGGTCCAAGAGGGGTATTCAGATGATGACACCAAACAGGACTATCAGATAAAGAATAAATGGATTTCCATTTTGATTTACAACACAAAGTCATTACTAAAGACACTGATGGGGACTTTAAGATTACACGCCTTACTTGGTGAGCTGCTAAAGCTTCTGCCACACTTATTTCTGTTGCTAGGGTGCAACATCAGATCAGTACTCACCTCTACCAACAGAGCAGTCCCAACACACTCGGAGATGGATTTACCTGCATAAACATCTGGGAGCTTTGCAAGTTGGGCCTTTCAGAAGGACACCATTTACCTCAAAAGAATTATTAAGCAAATGTAGTGATACCTCTTTCTAGCTGTCTCCAAGTGGACCGAGGCCAGCCACCAGCTTAAATCGGAGAGTTCCAAAGTGTGCACTGAGCTTCTAATATCCAGAACTCAAGTGTATGAAGAAATCACCATTCATCCCTAATTATATTATACTTATAAAAGGTCTCTTTTCACATGGTCCAACTTTTAAAATCAAACAAAAAGTAAATCTGAGAAAAATGTCCAGAATTTTAAAGTAAAACTGATAAGAGAACATAGTTCAATCTTTTAAAAAGTCAAACACCACCGTTGGTCACCCATGGATTCCATCAGACTCCTAAGAGATTCTTTCTCCTGAATCTCTTTGGAGTGAAATCTGAGTTGTAAAATTCTTCCTGTGAAGTCCCCACCATGACAAATCCCCCAAATGTAACTTTTGCCACAGACATTAAGAAGTCAAAGTGAAATTTCAGCTATGACCCTAGAACAGTCAGAAGTGAGATCATCATCCACAGCCTGCAGCTAAGACATTACAAGGTGATGACTCCATTGAGGTGGGGCTAGAGGAAGAAAGGGAGAAAAGAGCAGGAGGAATTCAGAACAGCAGGTGGAATGAGCACTAATAATTGCGGTGAGAGAAGCTGGGCAAACTCCTCTGGAGCTCACTTTACCAACTGGAACAAAATCTAAAGATGTATCTAATGCTGACTGAGTTTTGTGGGTAGTGATTATGAATGATCAGAAATCATAAAAGCCATTTGGAAAACAGATAAAAATGATCTTGTAGATGGAACAGAGAAATATGAAGCCACTTGCAGCTGGCTATTCTTTGACTTCTTCAAGAGACTTTAACACCTTGCTATGTTTTCTGCCCTGTAAATCAGCTAGGAGGAAGAAGGAAGGCTATCATTTCATTTGTTACAAGTTCATGGTTTTTTAATGATGCCATAGTAAATTGTAAGTTCTTTTTTTTTCAGTTCTATCAAGATTCTTAGCCAAAACATCATTTCTTTTATTTATAATAGAGAACAATGAGCCTCTCCGATGTGTGACTCTTCAATAAAATTTACAAGTAAGCCATGCTATGAAAAGACATTTTCTACAGTAAATAAGGCACATTATGCAAATTGTCAGTGAGATTTCTCTTCCCTGGAGGAAGGCATAGCTGATGCTAATGGCTGTCATTAATAACTCTTAATTCAAAGGCTGCTCCTGTTACTCGAGAGGCCAAAGTTAGTCAGCTTACTTACAAACACACACTGAACATATTGCAAAAGACAACTCACTTGGTTATCAGAGATATCCCATAAACACAACCAAAAAGTTTTCTGGCACATGTCCCTGGGATCTAGACACAGGTCTCCAGCTTCTTGCAATAATTTAATTCCCATTAATTAGAAGAAAGAGGCTTAAGGAAAGTCTCATGAAAGTATTGCTTGCCTAAATATTACCTGTGCTTTCACAAGAGGAACCTCTTCATATAATACCTGAAAAGCAATGGTTATCTAATTAAAGAACATTTAAAATTTTATTTTCTTTAACTAGGATCTTATCTTCAGGGTTTGATTAACAGGTCATTGGGGTGACTAACATATACTTTAAGTCATTAAACATCAAAGGGCTGGAAAAATATGTATAGTATAAAGTTAGGCATCTAGGTAGGGTTTAGCAGCCTTGGATGCCATTGAAGATAGATGCTTCTTTTATGATTGACTTTGAACTCCACCTCCTATTTCCCAGGAAACACAAGAAAGGGAAACATCTCAACTGCCCCTTAGGATTTATACTACTACATGAAGAGGTGGAGGTATTATAGCTTTGTTGAAGCACATTAAAGAAAGTTACCTCCTCCTGGTCAACATAATTAAAATTGAGTACTACCTCTGGCCTGGGTAGAGACATGACATTCTGATCTGCTGCAAGGATAAGAACATTACATAGGATCATTTTCTCACTTAAGAGTTAATCCAGCCATGGCTGTTATTCACCTGGTCAGGTGATTATACTTCAGGAAGTTCAGCCACCTGAAAACACACCAAGAAGATGGGAGGAATAATTATTCCCATAATGAGACAAAGCATTCATCCTGCCCAGAAGCCCCTCCTCCCAGCCTACCTACTTACAGAGCTGTCCATGCAGCACTGCTGAGACTGCCTATGTTTCCGAGTTCTAAATCAGAACGTGTAATGCTTTTCCTTTCTTTCTCTTTTTCCAGACAGTAGCCAAAAGCCTAAGCATGCTTTCTCTGGTAGACACAATGGTCTTTGCCAGAAGTGCCCCCATTTCCTCCTTGCAGCAGCTTGCCATCCTCTATTGTTGAGCATGCTTGACTTTCTTAGAGCCTACCTCCAAAAGTCATGTTTTGTTCCTCTTTCTCTTCCCCCCTCCTCCCTCCCTTTCTCACTTCTCTCTCCTCCTCCCTCTTCTCCATCTCCATCCCCTAGGAAATGGCCGAGATTTACTGCCTTCTGTCTTGTTGTTCTTATCTCGAACCCTGCCAAAATGGCCCTAGAGTTTCCTTCTGAGGCTGTTTTAAAATTATTTTATCAATGAGACTGAGACTCAGAAAAGGGAACCTGTTTGTTTCCCTGATTGTAATAACATGTAAAGCAATGGTATTTGTTATTTTTGCTTTTGTCACTAGAGGAATAAGTTCATGAGTTTACAAGTATGTGACGATTGTATAAATTAATACTAATTATACATCTGAGAGATATAGCTAGATAAAAATTTAAAAATACTTCATATAAATGACTTTCAGAGTTTTATGAGCTGAAACACTTTGATGTTCCTAAAACCTTCAAAAATATTTATCTTAACAAAACATATATTTCAAGTGGGTATTTTCTGTGGTTTTCATCTTTAAAGTGAAACAAAAATTCAGAGGGAAATACATTTTCTCATTACTGAGCATAAAGTTCAAGAGTCCTGAGAACAGAAAAAATTAAAGTAACAAGAAGATGAATACCTGAGAATTAAAAAATAAAAGGATTAGAGGAATATATAAAAATAAATTAGGGAACTTAACTGGACCTTGTAACATAGCAACAGGGCAAAAAAAAAGGTGAGAAAATAATTTCTAGGAAATGGACAGCAGGAAGTGTAAGAGTGCAGTGCTGGGGTGCAGAGAGGCTCAGCAGTTGAGAGCACTGGGTGCTCTTTGAGGGGACCCAGGCTAATTCCCAGCACCAACAGGTGGCTCCTAACCAGCTGTCACTCCAGTACCAGGGTATTTAAAGTCCTCTCCTGGTCTCTGTGGGCAATATACACCTATAGTACACAGACATACACACAGGTAAAACACAATAAAATAAAATTTTAAGACAAACTTTACAGAAAAGAATGTGGTACTCAGAGAAGAGAACCCCAGCAGCTGAGTTCTCTGGGAATTCTGTCTAGAGACAGTGTCCTGACTCTGGCAAAGGGGTCACAATCCAAGCTAAGCCCAGCAGTTCTTCTGAACTAAGCAGACAAAGCAAAACAACAAGTTTGAGGTAGCTGAAGCCTTGGGAACTTGGTTAGAATGATCCTAGGGAACAGAGAGCTGCCCGAGCCTGGGAAAACAGTCAGAAATTTAAGCACATGCTCCCTACAAGATTTTTACTCAGGCTCCCAGTGTGTGTGTGCAGAACAATACATAGGTAACCGAGGATAGGAGTATGCTTATTCATTCTGGTTGTTACTGATTAAGGACAAATCAGTTATGTTTAAATCCCTCCTTCCCTGCAACATAATATTTTATTAATCGTTTAGAAATTTTGTACAATTGTACTCCATCACATTCCCCCAAAAAAAATGAAATTTCCAAAGTCCAATTGGTATTGCTCATATACTCACTGGAGCATGGTCAAACTTCCAGTGACTAGTCACTTCAAGAAAACTGAGTACACCCCCGCCCCCTTCCAAAAGTATCAGTTATGAAGAGCTGTATGTCAGCATCTTTATTATAGGTTGTTTTTTTTTTCTTGTTTGCTTGCTTGCTTGCTTGCTTGTTGTTTTGGTTTTTCAAAGACAGGGTGTCACTGTGTAGCCTTGGCTCTCCTGGAACTCATTCTGTAAACCAGACTGACTTTGAATGAACTCACAGGCATCTCCCAGCCTCTGTCTCTCTAGTGCTGAGATCAAAGGCATGTGCCACCCCTGCCCAGCTTTGTCATGGTTTTTAAGGACTCTCTTCAACAGCTTCCTGTCTAGACTCACTCTCTTCATTCCTTCCTTCCTTTCTTCCTTCCTTCCTTCCTTCCTTCCTTCCTTCCNTCCTTCCTTCCTTTCTTTATCTATCTTTCTTCTATTTTTTTGTAGAGGAGGGTACAAATTCTTAAAGCTTGTCCCAAGGTTCAATGCAGCTGTCAGCCTTGGAAAATGCCTCAGAATTTAGAAGGAGCTTCCTGTATCTAGCCTGGCTATCCCGTAGGTGGAAATGTTTGGGAAGCTTCTCAAAATAGTCCCAAACCTGGGTTGCATTCTGTTTTTTATCCTGTTTTATTTTCCTGCTAAAAAATAGTATTTATGAATTGTTTTCCATATGCAGATAATGTTCTTTTTATGAAGAAAACTCTCCGAGTTGTACTAAAATTGTATGAAACTTGTATTAGTCACTTGTTTCTTGCTGGGATAAAACACTATGACCAACAGCAACTTGCAGAAGGCAGAATTTATTTTGGCTTATGGCTCCAGAGGGAGAGTCCATAATGCTGAGAGAGACATGGCAACAGGCAGCCTGAGAGGATGCCCAGCCACAAACATGAAACAATGAGAGAAAACCGACAGTGGAATGCAGCTGCAAACACTCAAAGCCCACTCTAGTATCATGCGTCCTTCCGGCAATCTATGCCTCAAGGCTCCATGACCACCCCAAGCAGGGCCACCAAGTGATACCAAGGGTTTAAATACCTGACCCTATGGGGGACATTTCACATGCGCATCACCACAAGACCTGATGACATGAAATCACAGAGGAAACTATCAGGTAAAAAAGCCATAGCTCACGCCGGTTAATAACTGGGCATTTTTTCTAAAAGTGAAGCATATCTAAGTCACAGACATTTTAGCTTCAGTTTCTTTCACAGGACAATTGAATTCAATGCCCCAAAGTTAGAGTTTTATTGGAAAAAAAAACAAAAACAAGCAACACCAACTAAGAAAATAGAGGATAAAAAAGACAAATACAGATGAACAGCATTTATAACCTGATTCTTGCCCATAAAAGCATTTCAGAATTGGTTTAGTATTCCCAGGTGGACTTTAGCTTTTCTCCTCTGTGCCTGTGGATCTGACTCCCCAGGACACACAGGGGGGCACTTACACTCAGCCCACACACATTCTAACTCACCCTAATGGTTGCCGGCAGCTGTGCCTATTTCTTCCCTTTGTTCCTGTCTCTTATATTTTTATAACTCTTTGCTGTAAAAACATCAGAATAGAACATTTTCCAAAGAGTGTGATTTAGGGATTAGAAACAAACACCATGGCTCCTCTAGCATTTCTATAACATATTTTTCCTGCATTTATGTTTTGTCTTAAACATAAAACACTTATGTAATACTTTAAATCTTTTGGAAATACTCTGACATACTTTATTGCACACAATCACCAAGAAAAAATGTCAAATACTGTTATTATTATTTCAGGTTTTTGCTTGTTTATTTTTTTACAGTTACCCAAACTGAAGTTCAAGGGGTCAAGTTAGGAAAACCAGATAGCAGCAAGTCCAAATACAAAATTTAAGATTCCCAACTCAGTCAATTTTCCTGCCAGATGCGGTTGATTCTCCATATCTGCATGTTCTCTATCAGTGAATTAAAAAAACTGTTGATCAAAAATACTTTAAAAACCACCTTGAGTCTGTACTGAACACATTGAGTTTTTTTTCTTGACTGTTTCCTAAATAATGCTGTGCATTTATTTGCATAGCATGTCTATTTGTACCAGGTAGTGTAGAGATCTAAGGATTCTTTCAGGGGATAGGGTGGGTGTGAGAATCAGTATGGAAATACTGAAGTATGTTATATAAAGGGACTTTAACTGAGACTATAGCTAAAAGTATTTATATTTTTAAATTATATGTATGTGTGTGCATGTATGTCTTTGTGTGGATACACTCATATGAGTACAGGTGGACTTGAAGGCCGGGGAAGACTGTTGGATTCCCCTGGGTTGGAGTTCCAGGTGGCTGTGAACTGTCTGAAATGGGTGTTGGAAGCTGAAGAGGGCTCTCTGAAAATCAGCATGTGTTCCTAACCACTCAGATGTCCATGCAGATTTTAGAAGCAATTTAATTTTAGGTCCTCAAATATTTTACATTTTGGCTAGATACACAAGAAAAGGCTTGGGGAAAGGCATCCTTTACAGCTGTAATCATTGGAGAATTTGATTTCAAAGGTCAACATGACTAAAATATTAGCTATACGTCCTTTGGAGAATTTAAAACATTTAAAAAGATCCTAGTTCCTAGCATTTTAGTAACTACTGATATTTTATCAAGTCATATTTTTATCAACAAGAAATACCAAATAATCCATCTACACCACTTGTGTGCATGTACACTCGTAGGAATCTAGTCAGCATGCCATGGAGATGCAGAATGCTCATGTTCCCTGAAGCACTACTCACAGAGATCAATATGCAGAGTCAGCCTCCATGTCTGTTGACTTATTACAGCAGTAGCTAGATACGGGATGTGTCCACATACATTGTATATGCACAGTGCAGCTTATTAGGCCATGAAGAAGAATGAATTTATAACAATTACAATGCAATGGGTGGAAACAGAGATCAGTATGAAGACTGAAATAACCCAGACGCTCCGAAAGACAAGTATCACATATTTTATGGAATATTTAGTGTGTATCTATTATCTAGTGTGGTTTACATATTGACATATATCTTTAATATGTCAGCTTTGTAGCCAGACTGTGGTGGCTGCCTTTAATCCCAGCAATCAGGAGGCAGAAGCAGCAGACCTCTGAATTTGAATTCAGCCTGATCTACAGAGTGAGCTCCAGGACAACCAGGACTACACAGACAAACCCTGTCTTGAAAAGCCAAACATACACACACACACATACACAAACACACACACAAATATAAATGTAAATATAAACATACATATTTATATATAAACAAGGGGAGGAGAACTTGAGGGAATAGGATGGTTTAGATGGAGGAAGAACGGAGATGAGAGCAAGGAAAGTGATATCTTGATTGAGGGATCCATTGTGGGGCTAGCAAGAAGTCTGATACTAGAGAAATTCTTAGGAATTCAGAAGAATGATCCCAGGTAAGACCCTAAGCAATAGTGGAGAGGGTTCCTGAACTGGCCTTGCCCAGTAGTCAGATTGACAACTATCTTAAACGTTACCATAGAACCTTCATCCAGTAATTGATGGAAACAGAAGCAGAGATCCACAGTGGAGCACTGGGCTGAGCTCTTCAAAGTCCAGTCGAAGAGTAGGAGGAGTGAGAATATGAGCAAAGAGGTCAAGTAAATGATGGAGACACCCGCTGAAACAGCTTACCTGAGCTAGTGGGAGCTCACCAACTCCGGCCAGACAGTGAAGGAACCAACATAGGACTAAACTAGGCTCTCTGAATGAGGGTGACAGTTGTATGACTGGGGCAGTCTGTGGGGCCACTGGCAGTGAGCTAATGTATGTGTGTATGTGTGTATGTGTGTCCCAAAAGAGGAGACTATTTGGGAGGGAACCTCCCAAAGAATGAACACCCCTATTTGATACCTACTGCTCCTATATCAGACTGGCATGATGAAACCCATGATTTTTGATATTTACTAAAGCAAAATAATAAAAAATACTTTCAAAATAAAGATCGTCACCACTCCCAAAGTCTAAAAGGGCATTCATCATGGCATACTGTCTTTTCTGAGAATGGCTATGTGTGAGATGAACCCGGAAGTGAACTTGGCCCCAATCAGTTGTGCTTGGTTTAAGGGAGTCTCTTGCCTTTCCCTGGTTGAGCAACAAGATTGGAGAACACACCCAACTCCTCTCTCTGCTGCACCCTAGTGAACATGCTAGAAATGATGGCCTTGTCCAAAGCCCAGCAGGTGCTTCTGTCCCCTGGTAAAGGGCTCCAGGATCTAGCTGCCTCAGCCACTTCTGCAACCTTAGAACACATAAAACAGTGCTTTCGTCTTTCAAGAAAGACTTTCTTTTTTAAAGCAACTCACTGGTAAGGTCAGAGTTATGTGCACAGGTGACAATCCTTCTGAATGACTGGGGGGAAACAGACTTTCAAAGACATACACATTTAGGGGAAAAGTGAAGCCACCTCTTTTGCCATCTACAAAGTGAGCATTTAGAGATGCCTGGCCGCCGTGTACCAGGAGGGTAGGTCAGGACAGTGTTAGCTGCTTTCTCTTTACGGTTGTTCCTGAAGAATGGGCTGGTGGTAAACACAAGCCAACGTGAGCATAGGGATTTGTCTGCTGTCAGTGCAAACCTCACAGCCACTCTGAAGACCTTCACTGGACCATCATCACCAGGGCCAACAGAAAACCCACCGAGGGACATGCCCAAGAGCCTGCAACACTTCACCTCTGAGAAATGGTGATGGCAAATAAACATTTCTTGTGGGCACCTTTGGTCCCAATCCACTGATCATGAATCATTTGCTCCCCTGTCAATGTTCTGAAAGACAGCTGGGTTTAGCTGATTGTGTTAATGGCTTCCATCAGCACACAGCTTCCAACAGAGGGGCCAGAGTTATCTAAGAGGAAAAACAGGAATGAAAAGCCTATTTTTCACCTTTTTCCTCTCCACCACCCAATTATTAATGATTTAATTCTACTCAGTCACGGGATGATGACCTTGTGTCCCAGGTCCCACTCTGTGGGGCTCTACCCAGTTCAGCTCCACAAATACTTATCAAGTACTTCCTAAGCACTAGATGCTGAAGCCACAGTGACTAACTACAACCCTTGCCTTGGGTTTACAAAGGCCAACGCTGGATAAGAGTTGGAGAAAAGAGCACTTGTTCCCTGGATTTCAACCTCCATAGACTCTCCCTGAATGGGTTCTCCCAACTTCAAACCCACTCTCTATCACTGCCCCATGTAGAGGTTCTGCTAAGCTGCCCTATGGCAGAGGCATTGGCCAAGGATAGTTTCAGTAGTAGCAGGAACAAAGTCTAGAGGGCGCAACACTGCTTGCTTGCTAGCTTCTGAGGCCAGGAACTGAGGAGTGATGGAGCACATGGGTGAATGACTTGTCTCAGGGGCTTGGAAGTTTGGCTCAAACCAAGTTTTCCCGTGACTTTCTTCCCTCCTGTCTCATCACATTGTTCTCTGACACCTATCATTAATGATGCTCTACTGTATGTTGCTGGAAAGTAGACAAAATGTATTCTTATCCCATGTGTACAGAGAGACTGTGAAAAGATGCATGACCACAATGGTCATCTCAGTAAGAGTAGCAAGCTTAAATCTTGTACATCTTGAATTTTTTTTTATTAAAAATAGGTGTACTGTGATCTATAAACTTCAAAGGACATTTAGTTTCTTTGGTGAGAGGAATTAGCAATGTTTCTTTCTAAAGGCAGATATTGAAACCACGGCCAGGAGAAACTGGGTGGAGTGGACAGGAGACGACAGCAGTTGTCCTGCCCTGTTACGCACCCAGGCCAGGAGATGAGGCGTACATACTGGTGATAATGACCAGCTGCAGAGAGAGACCAGCAACGGCTCTGCAAGCAGCATGGGCTGGGGAACCTGCCAGGCTGTGCCATTCCCAGAGCAGGATGCATGTACTCCAGGCCTGAAGAACTGCCTGGATCCAGAGTGAAGCGTGAGCCCACGGGGATAGCTATACTAATTCCCCCATGTGGCAATGCCTGTGACTGGATAATTAGTGAGACAATTCGAGAAACAAAAGATTGTTTTACAGTGGCTGAATTTTGTTCTTCTTTGAATATTGGCTGGATACTGGTAAGAAACAGGCCACCTTCAAAAATAATTGTGCTCTTGAGATTATTGATTTGACAGTGGATTATTGGCTAAGTTGGTTGAAAAGATAAGAAAGATATGAACTAAGTCTGTGACTTGCTGGCTTGCTGTGCTGAGAAAGGCCAAGCAACAGTCACAAGACTAACAATAAACTTCTCATGACCGTTGGGGGCATGCTTTCATCCCTTCAAGATGTACAAGATTTAAGCTTCCTACTCTTAGTGAGAGGACCACTGTGGTCATGCATCTCTTCACAGTCTCTCTGTACACATGGGATAAGAAACACATTTGTGGGCTTCAAAATAATGTTCTGAAAGAGAGCTGGGTTTAGGAATACCAACCACATTACATGTCACCAGGGAAACACAAATTAAACAAGGAGACAGCACCATGCACCTGTAAGAATAAACCAAGTCCAGGGTACAGGCAGCAATATTGCTAGTGTCTGTGATGACAGAGAGAATCAAGGACTGTTGCGCAAGACTGGTGGGAGGTCAAAATAGCAGCCATTTTGGAAGACAACAGTCTGGTTGTTTATTACAAAAGTCAGTATACTCTCACCATGTGATCTAGGCTTCACACTCCTTGCTATGTAAAAAAGAGCTGAGAAACCACGGCCATATACAAACTTGCATGAGGTGTTGATAATAGCCCTATTTATAACTGCCATCTCAGAAGCAACTAAGATGTCCATCAATGGGTAAATGGGCAAACTATGATACATTCAGACATGGAAATACTATTCTGGATTAAAAAGAAATGTGCTATCCAGTTATAAAAAGACATTAAAGAACTTGTATTACTAAGTGATAACATCCAGTAATAAGATTGTATAATATCAATGCTATGCATTCTAGAAAAGGCAAAAGTATGGTGGTTGCCAGCAACTATTAGGAAGGAATGAAGAGAGGGAGGGAGGGAGGGAGGAAGGAAGGAGCAGGTCAATATAAGACTTAACATGGCATTAAAATTATTCTGTATGGAATGACAATGGTGGATAGATGTAAGTACACACTTTTAAAACTCACAGAAAGAGTAATACTGAGAACAAACCCTATGATGAACTGTGAACTCCAGGCTACGATGATGTACTAACACAGGTCATTGATTTTAAGATACCACTTTCATCAGGGATGCTAATAATTGAGAAAAATAGACATATGTGGTGGCTAAAAGAATTTTTATCTACAAAAATGAGCTTTAATCAATCAGAAAAGTCAATGGGCATTTTTAATTTGCACATATGAAACAACAATTCAGTGAAAAGGATTTTTTTTAATTAAATTTAATTTTCGTCATTCTGCAGGGGCTCCTAACACCGGCTACTGTCCCTAGCTTCCTACCCCATCCCAGGTTGCATTCAGGCACCTCCTCCCTTCCCTT
>LOEQ01000429.1:353776-373794 GCA_001685075.1 Bramus lutescens | reverse complement strand
GCTTGAGTCTCGGGTGGCCCGCAGACGCCTGTCCCAGGCCCGTCATCGAGCCGCCCTGACAGGGCTCTTCAACAACCTGAGGAAGACAGTTTACTCTCAGTCTGATCTCACAGCCCCAAAGGTATTGGGGGGGGCTACAGATGTGGGAAACATTCTTCTACAGGGGACTGTTGAGTGAGGCAAGAGCTGGCCTCGAGCTGCCCGCCCTGCTGCCCTGAAACAAACTGGCAAAGACACGGTTCTCTACCAGCCGCAGAGCAGCCTGACATAAGAGGGGACATTAGGGGTCCAGGGGAGACATGTGGTTACTCGGTGAGTTTGCGTGTCATGTTCGTGGGAAGGGAAGGAAGAGTAAACTTCTGAGTTCAAATTCACAAAACATTTGCTATTTTTCGATCACGTGAAATATGCTTTGACGACATAAAAAGGTGTTTAATTATTTTATTTGTTCCCCTTTTTTCGAAACAGGGTGTCATGTATCCTAAGCTGGCCTTGAACTCACTATTCAACTGACCTTGAGCTCCTGATCTCCTCCTGACTACTTACTGAATTCTGGGATTATAGGCATAGGCCACCATGCCTAGTTATATGATGTATATGCATTCAGCAAATACACATTTTAAGGGAAGGATACTGAGTTGCACATAGTCACAACTTGGGCAGAAGTCCAGTGGGCCCTTGTGCAAGCCTGAGGCTGACCCTGCTGAGCCTCCTTACCTGTATCCCACCTGCAAGCAGCCTGTACAGCCACAGCAGGTGCTTTCTCACCATGGCTTGTTTCCAGAGACTGTGGTATTTCAGTGAGCACCCCTTTCTAGAATACGAACGCATCTCCATGCCTTCAGTGCAGCGGGACAAACCTCCTCTCCACTGTACAGATGAGGCCAAGGGTGGGACTTTGCATTGAGGGGGTGTGGCCTCAGGCTGAGAAGCGGTTTCCTGGGCCCAGCAAAGAAAATAGTCCTTGCAGTGCTGAAAGGCTGTCTTCTCAACAGTGTCTGTGTCCTCAGTGGCAGGTACTGAATAAGGCGAAGATTCATATCCAAGAGCTGGAACAAACCCTGGATAATTTGCTGAAGCTCAAAGGCAAGAGAGCCCTCCTCTGAGAGAAGGCTGGTTCGGATTTCCCATCGAAGGCAGAGCCTGTGTTTCACAACATTAGCAGACTCCTGTTAGGAGCAACAGTATATCATAACTGGCCCCCATATCAGGGAATTTGCACCCTAACAACATGGGCAAGGGTCCCCAGGCTGTATGGGTTTGATGAGTTCCTTAACAGGATTCTGCTGAAGGCCCCCTGACCTCAGCTTTAGTGACCAGTACTGTCCTGAGCTCTCCCCTCATGTCTTGGAGGAGAAGTGGGAAATGACTGCACTCTTTAAACCTGGGAGGGTCAAGGTTTTCCATGCCCCCTCCTGAGGCTCCCTGAACCAGACAGGCAGGAGAGACCCAAAGGGTCTGGTTTTTCTCTTTATGACTCTGGCCCTCGCCTCCCTCATAGGCTCCTACAACCTGGAGGATGGGAATGCCAACAGCTTAGCGGAGGTCAAGGAAGAATATGCCAGAATGTACTCAGAGGATAACAGGTAAGACCTGGCAGGCATCAGGAGGAGGGAGCCTTCGATGCTGAGGAACAGCGGCTTACAGTAAGCCAGGCCATCAGGGCTGCGGCCCACCCACTTAGAGCTGTTTCATTCTGGGAATAACTCTGTGCTCCTTTATCTTAATAGCATGCCATGGATACTCTTCCTAAGTGACTCATGCTTATTACAGAAGTCAGAAAAATACAGAAAAGCATAAAACTGTATCATCTCACCTCTCAAAGAAAAGTCACATTAACCCTGAAGGCTAGCCACCCATCTGGTATTGATACTTTTCCACACCACTTTAGAGAAATGACATCGTGGAGTTTATCCATGTATCTTGATGCTTCTGTGTGGGGGTGTGTGATATTATATATATATGTATATGTGTATGTATGTATGTATATATGTATATATATATATTAAAATACCAGTCCTTTTAAAATCTCATAAAAATACAAGCCAAATTAGACTTTGTACAGCCAGAGCAGCCCTGGTGCCCTAGGGGAAAGACAGTGTTATAGATGTGGAAGGGTCTCAGCTGGCGTCACAGCCAAGCCTGAACAGAGAGAGACTGTCTTGATGAATGTCTTTCTCCTTTTTTGGCTTCATTGTTTGTTATCTTCCTCATCACTCTGACTCAGATCCCCGAGACGACAGGCAGTTCAGAAGAGGAAGTGTTTCTTGTGCTCACAGTTACAGACAGTTCAGTCCGTGGTTGCTTGGCCCTGTGAGCCTGAACAGGAATGTGTGGAAGGGGAGGGCTGTTCACCTCACAGAAGACAGGGAGCAAAGAGAGAGAGAAGAAGGGGAGCCAGGGACAAGATACCCCAAAGCCCCACCCCAGTGCTACTTCCTCTAGCTAGGCCCTACAGTCTGATGTTTCCAAGACTCCCCAAAACCGTATCACCAACAGAGACCAAGCCTTCAACACATGAGACCTTTTTGGAAAAGAGGGAGGGGAACTTGGTACCCAAAGCATAAGAGAAGTCAGGTTTTCCATTTGAATTTCTCGCTGCCTGTGCTTGTCATGCACCGTGTGTATGTACAGTCTCTGCTCTGCATTGCTGTTAAAACATGACAAATGCCCCTTCCTGGGCATGGAACCCATGGGCTTCAGAGTGGCTCTGACTACATCTTGGACTTGAGGGGCAACCGTCAGGCTCCTGTTATGCCCATGGCCCCGTGGCATGTCCATCTCCAATGGCATGATATATGTCCAGGATGAGACCCAGAGTGCAAGCTGTGGTTACCCATCCCAGAGAGGGCTACAAGCTACTTGTTACAGCCTACCAAATTCTGCCTGCGTGAAGGGACACTGGTATTCAGGAGTTTTGTTTGTTTGCTTGTTTTTTAGTATGGACACTTAGAACTATGTCTTTCTTCTCTGTACATTTTCCTCTGGTTTCCAAAATTTTATTTTATTTTTTTAAGTCAAGTTTTTTTGTTCTATTTTTATTTTATATCTATGGGTATTTTACCTGCATGTATGCCCATGTGTGTGCAGTATACATGGATACTAGGTGTTCGATCCCCAGGACTGGAGTTATAGATGGTTATGAACAGCCACATGGGTGCTGAGAATTGAATTTGGCTCCTTTAGAAGAACAACCATTGCTCTTAAACACCAAGCCATCTCTCCAGTCCTGTTTTCCAAATTTTAACAATGAATGTGTATTATAGCCTGTGGGAAATAATTACTAAATATATATCCTTGGCTAAATTAATATTTAATACTAATTAAATTAACAATATAATATTAAATACTTGCTATATTATAGCCTAGTGGAAAAATTTATTAAAAATCAAATTACACCATGTGAAGGCCTTAAAAAAATGTGTCAAGAAGAAAGAAATCACCTCCAATCTCCCTCCATGCAGGTTTTATCACTTTCTTCTTGTTCACAGAGGAATGAGATAAGCATTTGAGTTTTCCTCTGTAGCCTGTGGTGATGGTAAATTGACCGAATTTCAAATGATGCGCCTGCCCTCTTGTATTCCCGAGGATTACTTTATTGTCATCTATACAGTTGGCTTATATAGTTAGTAGAATCACTGGCTATATTTGCCTAGCACTCTCTTGACTCTGTATTCTCCCCCAGCGTACTCCTCGATAGTTTTCCTCAGAACAGCTCTCCTCCCTGGTACCCCACCGAGGCTGTTGGGAAGGATGCTGAGGAAGGAGGTCATGATGAAGAGAGAGAGGAGGAAAGGAGACAGGAAGAGGAGGAGGAAGAGGAGAAAAAAGTCGATCTCTCACAGGCCTCTTCCATTCTGCTGCCAGATCTCCTGGAATTTGAACGGTGTGTGCAATGGGGTGGGATGGTTTACTCACACAGGGGGATTCTGTGGGGAAGGGGACAGACTCCGGCTGGCCCGTGTGGTGGCCTCCAAGCATGCATGATTCAGACCAGGTCCCAAATCACCGAACTATAGGCTCTCCATGTGGGAAGCACCCAGATGGAGACTAGCTAAGGGGCTTGGCAAACACTGTTAAAGTGACGTCTGTATAGCAAATCCACTGTTTTTATCTAGAATGGGTGTTTATTTGGGGTCCCTGGGAAAGAGTGCTGCTGACAGTAATTTCTAGTGTTCCCCCCTCCTTCTACCGCATACACACCTCTGCTTTTAGAAGAGGTGGAGGACCAGGCCGCATCTGCGCTGGCTCATACTTCGAACGGCTCCTCCACGGAGTTAAGACCCTCCAGCAGCCATGTTGGCTTCCAGAGGCATGGACTGGAAACAAGGAGGTTCACTCCATAGCTGAGTCCTTCGAGCCCAAAATTAAAGGAGGAGTGTAACAGGGCGGCTACTTCATAGCCTCAGAATGTCCCATAGTGAGGGGAGCTGACGCATCCAGGCCTTCCACGAGGCAGAGAGCTTAGGAGAAGAAAAGGGAGAAACATAAATCTGTGTCCTCCACCGCCCTTGAGATGACTTCTGCATTCCCGGGGCCATGGAAGGCAGAGACAAAACCAAGGAATGGTAGCCATGACTGTGAGCTGTGGCCTGGTCATAAGGAGCTGGCTGCAGGTCTGAGGGACACCCCACTTCTGTTCCAGGTACCTCAACTTTTACAAGCAGATGATGGACCTCCTGACCATGAACAGCGTCATCTCCCCACAGGAAGTGACCCTCCCCATCGTCTCCGCGGCCATCTCCCACCTGTGGCAGATTCTCTCTGAGGAGAAGAAGGCCAGTCTCCTGCAGGTGTGGGAGCAGCAGAACAGGAGCTTCTCAGACCTTACAGAGGCCTGTCTGGAGCTGGCCTGTGCGGAGGACAGTGTGAAGGACAGCGGGGTGGACAGCCAAGGGGCTAGCTGCTCACTGGAGTCCACCCAGGAAGAGGTGATTAGAGCTGTGGGGCAGTCCTGAGGACCCATGAGAGGGCATTGTATGTGTGAGGATAGCAAGGGGCTTGCCATGTGTGATTCTGTGAGGTTAGCTGGGCGCTAACTCTCTGGGCTCTCTATCTCAGATTTGGGGGGGAAGGAACATAAAGCTGGTAGAACAGGGCCCTTCCATGGCCCCTTTCCAGATTGCCTTTGACATGACAACAGGGATGTCAGGAAAGACACCAAGTGTCCAGTGTCCAGAAAGCTGCCTGGCCAAACTCTCAAAGGCCTGTGTCCCAGGGGGACAAATTGGGCAAGATTGTAGAGAAAATGCTCACCCTCTGGGAAAGAATGGCTTATACGGGTAGGGGTGAGAGCCCCAGGCAGATCTGCCAGCACCCACCCAATCAGGGCCAGCAAACCCTTCTTGTCCCCTCAGGGTGACTGCCAGTATAAGTGGGTGCCAGAGAGAAGGAGGCAGGTCCAATCACACTTTTAATTCAAGCATTTCTCCTGCAGTGTTTGGAACCTTCTTGTGCCGAATAAGTATTAAGTCTTCTAATCTGTTAGTCAAATTTACCTCAGCAGCCTGTGTTTTTATTTACTAAGTCTCCCGAGCTGAAGTGTAAATAACATTTGTTTGGAAACTTGGTATTCTGTTTGGACACAAATTCAGAAAAAGCAGGAGCGAAAGATATATAAACAACACGAGTCTACTTTGGAAGTGTACTCTCGTGTTATTAATCATCGTAATTTTATCTTATCACACAGTGAAGGAATTGACTGCAGAGAAATAGTTCAGTGTGTCAGCAATGAGCATCTCTGGCAGGATAGTTATTTGATGATCCTTAACTCACCTATCTCTGGTTCAGAACTCCTACAATGTCCATGACATTCTTTTATGAAGCAGACAGTCTTTAATACCATTAAGTATTTGAGTTTCCCATGCATGTGTGCATACATACATACATGCATGCATACATATGTAATTCTTGCAGCAGCTCTACTCCTGCACTGTTGGCATCTTGCCCTTTTTGTGCCATCTTGTTTTCTTTCAGATCCTTTTTGAAGATGCTTTTGATGTGGCAAGTTTCCTGGACAGCAGCGAGGCTCAGAGCATGCCTAACATCAGGTGAGGAAGGTGACATGGGAAAGTATGGACGTGTGGACATGAGTGTGAGAGTACCTCTGGGTGAGTGTGTGGTGTGGGTGTGTACATACGTGAAGTTGTGTGAGCGTGCATATAGTTGTGAGACTGCTAGTGTGAGTGTGTGTGTATGTGTGCACGAGTGCCCCATTCCTGAGGTGTTTGCAGTTACTCTTCTGCATTCCGAAGATAGACACATGACCCCCTAGAGGAGGAAATGTATCCCCCCTGACCCAGAACTGGTCACAGTTGTCTGCTCAGGACTCTAAGAGCCTGTGTCTCCCTTGTCTAGTTTCCCCGTGTGTCTTGGTTCTACTTATGCCTGCTCTGGGCAGCCACAGCCCCATTACTGGCCCATCCCTTTACAGCACACCTTAGAAACAACTGACTCTTACCGTTTGAGGTTCTGGAGGTTGGACTTCAAGGTCAAGGCCGAGACGATGTCTGGAGAGGGCCAGTTCCTGTAGATATCACCTTCTCTGTGTAAACAGATATCTCTAGGGCCTCTTTTACAAGAGTCCTGATACCCTTCCATCATTCTGCGGGTTGGGCATCAGAATGTAAGTCTGGGGGGAAATGCTGACCTTTGGTCTATGAGGCAGGGAGTGGCGGTCAGTCTGCCAGAAATGGGGCACAGAGAACATGGGCCAACTTAGGTAATAAGCTTTGAGTTCAAGGGATTCCCAAGCTGTACAAAGAGGGGGTCCTGGGAGAAACAGAAGGAAGAGAGGCAAGGGTAACTGCACCATGGTGAGAAGATGCCAAATGGAATCTGGAAAAATTTAAAGCCAAAAGCATCTTAGCTCTATCTGTATCAAGGAGGACTTTCCCCAGAGTGAGACAGTCCAGAATAGAGCCTCTGCAGCTGCTGCTTGATATGCTGTGGTCTTGGCTGGTATCTAGGCTAAAAATACACCTGGCATGTAAGTTTTTGCCATGGGACTTGAGGGACAGCCACATTCCTATGATCAGAGTGAATGGTCTTCCCAGAGGCAGCCTGGGCTGCAAGGAGTCCTGGAAACTATGGCCTGGATGGCTTCAAGCAGAGCATCAGGCTGCCTGAACACCCACCTTAGTTCCTCCATTCTGCCTCCCTCACCCAGGTCTCACCAAATTTGAGGATTGCCAGAAAGCAGTGCAGTGTGAGCTCGTCCCACCAATGCATGGAGGAGCGTTTTGTAACAAATGGCCAGAACCTGTCATTCCCGCTTTTGCGCTGGATTTAGGCTGTAAAGACAACTTTGTCAAGCAGTTGCCAGATTACACTTTTCAAGCAGTGTTAGGAAAGCCTCATCCCACTGAAAAGACATTAAAAGAGAAAACAACCCATCTATTAAAATGTCTTCTCCTGCCTTCCATAGAAAAAGATTCCTGGGCTAACTGGAACATCCTTCCAGGAAGAAGTGCTGGCAGATCTGTCCTATGATACTCACAGTCTATAGACACCAGTTGCGCAGAGATGATCCTAAAGCTAGAGAGAAACAAGCCACTAAATAGAACTACTGTTTGCTCAAAGGGGAGAATCATGGGAAAAGCACTGTGGGAACCATTCCCTGGCTGAGCTCACACTATGAACACCCCGATCTATGCTGCAGGAGACTGAGAGCAAGAAGGGCTCTCATTCCTTCACTCAGGAGGGTCACAGCATAGAACACTACATTAAGACACAAGTAGCAGGCTTGCTGTAGTCACTGTCCAGGCCTTCCAGATGAGGCATTTCAGTGAGGTGGTACACATTTTCCAGGAACAGCCCTGGTCTATTTGAGAATTCAGCTGGGTGCTTGAAGTTTGCAAAGAGAGCCAGTCTTTAGGGCCTGGGTGAAAGGTTAGGATTCTAAATGGTTTCCATTTCTTCTGCTGTCAGCTCTGTGTTTCCTAACTGCAACCCAGAAAATCCAGAGGAGAAATTCCAGCTCTACTTGCAGATCATCGAGTTTTTTAAAAGCCTTTGCTGCACTAACACTCCACTGAAGCGGGTAAGATGGAGCTGGAACTGCAAGACCTCTGCCTGACACCTTTAAGATGGAAAAAAATGTCCTTTAGCAGGGAGGGCACTCTAGCTCACCCTGACTCCAGTCACCCAGGGGGCTTTTGGGCTCTCTCTTTTGCTCAAAGGTTGTTCGACCTCAGTCTGGTGTCTTCCGTGCAATGGAGGACACCAAGGCATGGAAGGAAGAGGCAGAGGAATGTCCACCAGGACAGATCTGTAGTTGTTTTTTTTTTAATTTAATTTAATTTTACTCTTTGCTCTTTGGGAGACACCACCCAGCACCCAAATAATCACATGGAGGCTTATTCTTACTTATGAATTCCTGACCTTAGCTTGGCTTGTTTCTAGTGAGCTTTTCTTAAATTACCCCATCTACCTTTTGCCTCTGGGCTTTTGTCTTTCTCTAATCCTGTATGTCTTTCTTTACTTCCTACTCTGTGTGTGGCTGAGTGGTTGGCCCCTAGTGTCCTCCTCTCCTCCTTTTAGTGCCCCTCAATCTTCTCTTCCTAGATTTCTCCTCCTATTTATTCTCTCTGCCTGGCAGCCCTGCCTATCCTTTCTCCTGTCTAGCTATTGGCCATTCAGCTCTTTATTAGGCCGATCAGATGTTCTAGACAGGCACATTAACACAACGTCACAGAGTTGAACACATGTGCCATAAAAGAATGCAACACATCTTTGCATCATTAAACAAATATTCCACAACATAAACAAATGTAACACACAGCACAGATCTGCACAGGAGTCCTTTGAAGCGAGGCTGGCTCCCAAAGGCTGGCTCCCAGCAGTCACTGATAAATCCTGTGTAAGCTCTTTTAGTCTCCTGTGACTGCAGTAGTATTCCGGACCAGCTTTTGAAGCCTGACTTCTCTCCTGAAAGCTGACATAATACCTGATGGTGACATAAGTCACGGGAGTCTTGGTTAGGAGGCCATTCCTGAAACTCTCGTGGGGGAGGAAGTTTGTGACCACACCACCAGGGGACAGGCCCTTTCAGATGCACAGTCGTGGTTTTCCTTGGCTGAACAAGCAGGATAGAACTGTTTGTCTAGAATAGTAACCTCACGGTTCAAGCATTTGTGGAGGGGCACCATTTTCATACACTGAGGTGTGCTTTGGCCCCCTTCTCACCGGCTCCCCGTTTCTCCCTGCTCACACCACTTTGAACCCCCACAGGGTCAGTAGCTGTCCCAGCAGTCCTTGAGTGTTCCTCATAGCCACGGCCCCACTCTCTCTGTTGGATGTGGTTAAATTAGTACATTCGGCCAAGAGTTTACAAACAGACATGGCAGAGACAAAGAACAGAGGTTAGGAGTCCACACTAGGCAGAGTGCTTGAACTTCACCCTCCCAGGGACCTTGGGGTCCCATTAGCCATCCAGATTCCTGCTGCCACCAGGACCTTGGAAGCTGTGCTCTGAAAGCGACAGTGTAGGAAGCCTTGTGGATAGAATGACGGGTGTGGAAAGGGAAGTTTAGTTCTCTCCCAAGTTGCACTTCCAGCTCCCTGCTGCCCCTGCTGCCTTCATGGGAGGGTGTGATCGAAGCTTGAAGCTCCATTGGCATCCCACGTTGCTCTCTAAATAGTGACTTAAAACAGCAGAGATTCATGCTGTAGTTCTGGCGGCTAGAAGTCTGAAATGAAGCCTTAGCAGGGCTGGGTTGCTTCTGGAAGCTCTGGTGAAGAGGCCTCCTATGCCTTGCTCCAACTTCTGGTGGTTCTGACAGTGCTCAGATTCTCCAGAGCGGGGTGGGGGGGTAGGGGTTTACAGAGCCCAAACCCCACATCTGGGTATCACTTGACCAGGGCCTACTCTCCTTAGAGATCAACCCTGATCTGCAGGGCTACCAAACGGCAGGTGTCATTTTCTGCTTGGCAAAGAGAAGGAAATCAAAAACCCCAGAATTAATTTCTAAGTGTTTTTCATAATAGGTACCATATCTACATGATATAAATTCAAAACTTATCAAAAGATACTCAGGTAAATCGTAATCTCTCCTACCATTGTCCTTGCCTACTATCCCATGCTTTTTCCCAGAGGCAGTTGCCATGACCAAGGCAGTCCGTGGATAGCTACATGTTCTTTCGAATACAATGGTTATCAGGGAAGTGCAGGGCTTGCCCTTAGCTCTTTTCCTCATAGTCTGTACCCCAGTTAAAGGACCATCACATTCCTTTCTTTAAAGCCAGCCACGTGGTCCATTGGAGGGCGCAGCATGGTGTAGGTCACCATATTCTGTCGATAGGTATTTAGGTAAAGCTTTAAGATTTTCCCTCTCGTATGGGTGCCTGGAAATCCCAGGCATGGAGCAGAAGCCAATTCTTCTCCGTCCTTCCTGGAAGTCAAGGATGCTGCCTTGAACTAAATGGGAATAACCATGCCCCCTACCCGGCCTGAAGCCGCCAGTGAAAGGTGGTAGATTGGAGTGTTGAGCACAGCCAGGATGCTGAGACCTTCTCTCTGCCTGCAAACGGGTTGGTCCTAACTTCCAGCCTCTCCTTTGCTGAATTGCAGGAACCGGACCCTCTCACCAATGATGACTTGATGTTGCTCAAGTGCCTGGAGACCTTTGATGATGACGATCTCTAATGCAGAAGGGCTGAGAAGGAGAGGGCTGAGGGAGGGGGTGCTTTTCAAGTTTGATTGCTAGTAGTGACACCTCCTTGTTTCCAGAATCTTTTTGATGTTCTTAGTTTCTGGTTATTAGAAAATATTATGAGAAGCATAACCTTGTGTTGGTCTTTGGGGCTTATTGACTATAAGAGGATGGTCTGTTGCAGGACGCACACCCACTAGGTCCCTGCTTAGGGATGGAGGGGGAGATACCATGTGTAGCCAAGGCCCAGGGCATGAGTTTTTCTAGAAGGCTGTAGACAGGATCTGCCCCTGTGGGTGATGTAGTATCAAGACTTCTCGACAGGTTCTGGGCTCAGGATGTTGCTGTGGTGGGTTCTCCAGGGTTCTGAGCCCAGGTGCTCATCTTGTGTGCTTTGGAAAGCTGGGAACAGTGCTGGACTCAATCCTAAACTTCAGGACCATAGAGCAGAACCCAGTACACCTGCTGCTCCTACTTCAGGCCACTGGCTGGGTGCTGCAAAGACAGCTAGCGTTGACAGTACTTTGGGGCGAGGTTCTGGGAACAGTGTTCCTGGGCTTCCACACTGGAAGTGAGAGGGAATTCTGTGTCAGCTTGACCAGGCTATGGTACCCTATATTTGGTCATATATCATTCTGGATGTTTCTATGAATTTATTTTTTTATGAGACAGCCGTTTAAATCAGTAGACTTTGAGTATGACCAGTCATGCTCCATAATGCATTCATAATCAAGGACTGACCTCTTGAAAGGAAGGGGGACCTCCATGGTATCACTTCCTCCCTTGCTGCCCCCCACAGTGAATGCTGAATTTGTCCTCTGTGATCACATGAACCCACTGGTGAAGGTGAATCTCTCTTTCCCTGTCTGCACAGCCATGTACATCCTTTGGTTCTATCTCTCTGGCATGCTTGACTAACTGGGTATGCAGAGGGGAAGGGCTTGCCTGGCCCTTTACAGTTTGTAAGTTCCAGGGGCCATAACTCTCCCACTGGGCCTCCCAAGCACTTTGCGGTCTATCTCCTCAGCCTCTCACAATGCCGACAGGCGCCCTCCTAGGATGCCTCCAAGTCCCCGGATTTCCATAGAGCCTTTGAAGAACCCTACTGGGGTATACAAGGATATTAGAGCTTTGTTGGACACTTCACAGCTTACAAATGAACTAAAGGGGCAGATGGGGGTGAGGCAGCTTTCCAGAACTAGATATCCAGGGGCTTTGTGCTCATTGGTGGTCTGGTTCATGTTAGAAATAAAAGAGGAGGCATTTAGCTACTACCCCAGTCACTCAGCAAGCCCAGAGTAGGCTGGCATGCAGAAAAGAAGCCATGAATGTCCCCAGAGGAGCCTGCTCCCATGGCCCTAAGCAACATGCACCTCTCTGGCTGGCCCCTGCCTTCATCCTCTGTAGTCAAAACTGTGACTTCCTGGAGCAGAATGTGCCAGAAGCACAGTAAACATGGATGTTGGGTTATACCTTGTCTTCAGAGCCATGGGCTGGAATGATGACCCCACTGTCACCAACCCCTGTCTCTCTCTGTGCCCCTGCCCTCTCTCATGGACCCTGCTGGATGTTACATAACTAGGAGTGACTGTCTGTGACTCATGTTGTTTCCTTCCTGGTGACCTCTTAGTAGAGTCACTGTGGGGTGGGGAAGCCTGGCATGAGGGGAGATTAGGCTAAGGATCAGTCACATGGCTGTGGGCTGTGGGACCAGCTGGTCCAAACACATTAACCACCATTAGTTTATGCTGAGCTCTCCAGACAAAATTTCTGATTCTCCAAACGCCATTCTACTCTATGGCTTTCAACTAACCAGACACATCCCACCCATACTCTCAAGGGCAGTCTCCTGCAGTTGACTGATTGTAGGTGTCAACCGCCTCTATTACGGACCTTCACGGGATTTGGTTGGATGGCTGTGTACTGTAGACAGGCCAAGCTGATGGCTAAAGCCAACAGTCAGGGGTATCCGGGGGGCTTTCTGTTGTTGTTTTTGTTATGATGGTTCTCACAGAAGTTTGGGCATCTTTTCCTACCTCTGTTGGTTGGAGCATCAGCAATGGATTTGGGTGAATCTACAAAACTAATTAAGAAGACAATATCATATTGCCTTGCACCAAGTACGTTTTTAATTGAAGAAAGAAATGTAAAAAGTCTTAAGTCTTCTACTAAAGAATTAGGAGTATGAAAGTAGACATTAAAGCCCACGACACAGGTCATACATACCACTCTGGGTCCAAGATTCTTAGGCCATAGGTTACAACTTATATATAACCATATAACCATGTAATGGTGGGAATCACATAACTCGAATGTGAGAGAGGTCTCTCATACACACACACACACACACACACACACACAATAGCAACAGGGGCATGGCTCAGCAGCTGAGAGCATTTGTTGCTCTTGCAGAGGACCCAGGTTTGGTTCTCAGCACCCATATGGGGGCTCACAACCATCCTAACACCAGTTCCAGCGGGTCCAATGCCCTCTTCTGAGCTCCAAGGACATCAGGCACATATGTGGTACATGTACAGACATGCTGGCAGAACACTCCTACACATATAAAGTAAATAAATCTATATAAAATTTGGAAAAAGTAAAAGGTCCCTGAAAAAGCAATGATCAAAAATTAATTTGAAGCCATTTCATAAGGAGCTGAGGTGCTTCTGGTAGCATCCGGCCATGTTGCATCATGTGACGTCACTGTGGTTTTTACTTCTGCATGCTTTGCCCTGCACATGCCACCAGGCCAGGCAATGCCAACAAACACTGCCAAAAATACTTCCATTCAGGTTTGAGACAATTATGTTATGAATTGCACTGTTTACTCTCTGCATACAGTTTCTGCTCTTGTAGAAATATAATTATTTAATTATAGAAAACAAGTACTTTTGATATTTTATGTTGTCATTCATAACCTATAAATATCAAATTAGTTTATCTTTGGATTGTGTTCATTTGTTGCATTAGGATATTTGAATTTAAAAACTGTGCTTGCCAGGTGTGATGGCACATTGCTTTAGTCCCAGCACCTGGGAAGCAGAAGCAGGCGGATCTCTGTGAGTTCCAGGCCAACCTGATCTACATAGAGAGTTCCAGGACAGCCATAGCTACATAACTGAGACCCTGTCTCAAATAAGTAAAAATAAGAATTGCTACATGAGCTGCTGACTTTGGATTTTATGTATATATAACAGTTAAATAGATTTTGGTTTAGGACAAGAACATAGTTTCCAACAATTTCAGGAATGGCCTTAAATATACTTCTGCCATTCTTACTGTATTTATAGAGTGTCATTCTCAACATTGATGATTACAAAGTCAAAATAGCATTCAACTCTGAAAAAATTCTAAAGAAAACACTGTATTCTACAGTTTTAACTATTCATGAAAGATTCGATTCTTTATGTAAAATAAGCACAATCATTTCATGAATATGCAATTAGCTCTTTATCTTTAATAATGGTAACATATGTATATCAAAAAACTGTTTCAAAGTAAAATTTTCAATGGTTTACAGAAAGTAAATGCTTGATTTACTTTTTAGTATTATCGGTGAAAACATCATAGGCAAAAAAAAAAAAAAGAAAGGTTCAAGAAGTTTTACCCTGGATGACCGGTAATGATGGAGGCACAAGAGGGGCTGTGATGGACCAGGGAGGCTGCAAGGCTGTAAACAGCACTGGACATGAAGATGGCTTGCAGACTAAGACATTGACCTTGGTGACAACATCACAGATCTGTAGTTTCAAAGCACAAATGGTGTGGGACGGGAGGTGACTGGGCTGGGAACAGCACTGAGAACCAAGGCCTCCTCTAGTTGGACCAACTGCTTTTTCTGGTGCAGGTCTCACCAAGATCATTCCGCCATGCCTGTCCCACCTGCTAGCTCTGCGTAATAGCTAGTCAAGGGAGACACACTCCTCCAATCTAGACCCTGACTGGGTCTTTTACAGAAAAATTCCTTTATGAACTGTCTCTCCTGTATATGCGTCTTACCAAATTCTCTTGTCCCTGGAGCCCTGCGACCATGCAGCTGAGGGAGGATGAGACACTTTTCCAACAGAGGGACTCAACAGTCCTCTCCCATTTTGTCCCAGATCAGCATCCTAATGACTGTGCTTTGAGGACACACTTGGAAAGCCAAATCTGGCACTGTTTGTTGAGAACACAGGGGAGTCTTAGAAAGAGATGGAGTGGCAGCCTGGACAGGGTTGGAATGGCTACATGGACGGAAAGAGAAGGCTTGGGAGGATGTGTCTGCTCTTCTCTAGCTCGAGAAACATCCAGGGCTCCTTCTAAGAAACTAGCCTGGCTCCTAGGTTTGCAGTGTGTTTATTAAAACATGATACAGGGCACAGATCCTATTACTTCAAGACCACCATGCAATACTGCTCACAATAAATAGCCTTAAAAATGATAATACAAATGATAACAGATGCATATACTGGCATAAAGTATTGAAAGAAAATTTTGTGATACAGGAGGGAGCTTTGCTGCAGGAACATCCCTGGGCAAGAACAAGGGATGCCCTCTTTAGCTCAGAGGAGAGACCCAGCTTGGGAGAGAGAGCCCAGGGTTCTTTCTGAGGGACACGCAAGGACACAAGTTCATAGACTGGGAGGTGAAGAGATTTGAACATCTGCACAGGTCCTCTGCTGATGTGTCCTGGGGTTGTTCAGTGAAAGAGGAGGTTGAGAATTCGGTCATTACAGGGACAGAAGGGAGGGAGGGGATGGAGACGGAGAAGGCTATAGACTTGAATTGACTTGTTAGAGGCTCCAGTCTGCCTGGGCTTGCATGGAGCTCACTGTATAGCCAAGAATGACTGGAACTCCCGATTTTTCCGCCTCCACCCCACACCCCCACCCTGCATGGGGATCACAGGTGTGCATCTCAATTTACACACTGGTATAAACTGAAGCTGGGACTGTACGTCTAGACAAACCTCTACGAACTAAGCGACACCCCACCCAGTCCTGTCTTCTTTCTACAAAAGGAGTTTATGACACACAGGGAGGTTGCAGAAATATGCCAGTCCTGTGCAAAGGCAAAGTGAGGACACCCTCTTGAAGCCAAGAAGAAAGGTCCTGTGAGGAACCAGCTCGCCTCAGAGTCCCTGTCTGTGGGACTGGAGGAAGAATTGCAGCTTTGCTCACCATAGTCTGTGATGTTTTTTGGCAGCAGCTCAAGCTGACTCATGTAAGCCATGCCTTACTCTGAGAGGAGCTCTCCAATGGCCCCATCGCTGCCCAGACCCACACAAGCCCAGCTTCAGGTGGCTGCGGCCTTACCAGGGATGGTGTTGTCCAACACAAAGCCCAGAAATCCGCCAACAAACATGCCTGTGGTCAGGAGCACCTGGATGACCTGGTCCAGCTGGAGAATCCCTGGAATGAGACAAAAGTGACCGTTTGTGGGATCAAGGGCCGCCCTGCTTCCCATCCACAGCAGTGACAGTCCAGGGGGGACAGGACTCACCTGTCTGCAGCTTCTCAGGGTTCTCGCTCACCCAGTTGGGGATGGCAAGCCCACAGTATATGGAGAAGCCAAATACAAAGAGGTTCCTGGATGAATTCATGTCCACATACTGTGGGAAAAAGGGTCCCCAAGTCAGCAGGGCCACAGAAGCCTTGCACATGCGCACTGTGGCTGGTTGAGAGGTCGGATGCAGCTGGCTGCTTCTTTCTTATCTTTGGGGTTTGCTATGTCTCCTAGGAAAACAGGCGCCACCCTCCCCCTCCTCCCTCTCCCCTCTCCTTCTTCCACACAGCTCCATCCCTGGGGCTCCTCTCAGGTTCTGTGGCACTGTTGCTCACTGAGGTCCCTCACCTGTAGGTTGGAGATCCCCACAGCGCTGATGACCCCGAACATGACGATGAACATGCCTCCGATCACCGGGGTAGGGATGGTGGCAAATGCCGCCCCAATCTTCCCAAACATGCCCATCAGGAGCAGCACGCAGCCCGCGGTGACGATCACTATCCTGCTCCCGACCTGCACACCCAGAGACAAGGGATAGGAGCACCAGGCCAGGTAGACGCCCTGGAAACCTGTTCCTCCCTTGTCCTTCACACTGCTGTAGAGAGCCTGCAGCAGGGGCATCGCATATGTCAAATTGCTCAACCCCCGTGCTTGCACACTGAGCTGAGAAGAAGTGAAGGAGGCCCTGGGGTCCTGGCTTCAGCCCTCATCTCCCCGCCCTGCCTGACTCTCTCACACCCGTTGGGCACATTACTGACCTTTCTGAAGGTCAGCCTCCACATCTACCACATGAGACTAGGGATACCACACAATTCAGCATGACAAGGCCTGTGGATATTTGGAATGGTACGCATTGCGCATACGGAATGCTCAGTAAGGGGAAACTGCAGCAGACAAAGACAACAAGGGTCCCCCGCAGCGGGGTGCACTGCTCCGTGTTGCTTATGCTTTCACGAGGAAGGAATATCTCTTATCTCCCTGCTACATCCCATGCACCTCCAGAGATGTGAACCTCATTAAAACTTCCACACCTACTCCTTGTCCACAGCACTGTAAAGATACCCAGTACCAGAGACACTGGTCACAAAAGGCCGGGGCAGGAAGGAAAGACAGAGGATGCCTTGTACACACCTCTCATTCTGTAAAAGAGAAAACTAAAGAGAGGAGCCCAAGGCCATATGGGAGGCCCGTGCAACGCCAGGGTCTCCTGGCCCCAGCAGCCATCAGGTTTTAGCCACAACACTGCACACTCACAGCTGTGTGCGCATCTGATTTAGGCGATGTCTATCTCCAGCCCCACATTACATGGTGCTCTCTCAGCGGGAGGGAAAAGTGACAAACACGGAATCTCACGAAGGGAACGGGGAACATCCCGCAGCAGCCCAGGGTGTGTCCGGAAGAGGCATAGGGCAGTGGGCACTGAGGGCTACTCTGTGGTGGCTGGCTAGTCTGCCCAGTGGGGACAGTTTAACCAATTTACAAAAAACAAAGGGAAGACAGAGAGCCTGTCACAACAAGATTCGGTGGGAGAATATTCTAGAGAGAAAGCGGCTTCTGTGAACTCTCTAGGAAAAGCCTGAATCACTGGAAAGCACAAGGGAAATCAGCGTGCCGGTGCTGCAATGCCCAGGGGAGTGGGGGGAAGCAGAGCAAGGGATGGGTTCCATCCTTCAGGGCCCTGGGGGCAGGGGAGGGGAAGAAACAAAGTGTGGCACAGGCAAACAATGCGGTATGATTCGGTCCCCAAGGGAAGTACTCTGACACCTGCTGCCATGAGTGGGCGAGCCTTGTGATTTAAATGAAAATGTCCCCATAGGCTCACACAGTTAAATGCTTGGTTCCCTATTGGTGGTGCTGTTTGCAGAGCTTAGGGAACATTTAGGAGCTGGAGTATTGCGGGGTACAGGGTGGGCTTTGAGGGTTTACAGCCTTGCTGTCCTTCCTAAGCCTGTTTGTTCTCTGTCTTTTTCTCCCTTCCTTCACCCACCCCCATCAGCCATGAGTGGTGAAAATGGGATTAGCCAGTTTCTTGCCCCTGCCTCCACGTGATGCCTTCCTGGTCATGAGGGCTCTATCCCTCTGGAGCCAGAGGTTAAAATAAACCTTCCTTTGGTTTATTTTGGTCATAGCATCTTATCACAGCAGTGGGAAAGTAGCTGATATAAGCCTCGAGGACACTGTGCCAGGAGACTCAGGCCAGTCACATGAGGTCTCCGGGGTTTGCAAATCCACTGAGACAGGAAGCAGACAAGGTTGCCAGGGGCTGGGGAAAGGAGGAGCTGGGGGAAGGGGGGTTGGAAAGGAGAAAGAGCAGGAAAGGGGAAAAGAGAAGGGAAAAAAGGAGAAGATGAGAAACGGGCTGGATGAGGAGTTGGGGTCCTTCAGGATGGGAGGAGGAAGGACAGGGCCAAGGGTTGCCTAGCAACGTCAGTGCGCCTAATGCCACAGCACTGTGGTCACACTGATCCCAGCATTCAGGAGGCTGAGGCAGGAGGGGTAGACACTGGAGGCTAGCCTGCGCTATATAATGAAACCCATTGTCAAAACATTGGAGCGGAATTATGTCAAACCATACTATATATGCATGAAATTGTGTATAATAAACTAATTAAATATATATTTTAATTTTATTTATTTCTTTATTTATTTATTTATTTATTTATTATGTACGCAACATTCCTTCCATGTATGCCTGCATGCCAGAAGAGGGCACCAGATCTCATTCTATATGGCTGTGAGCCATCTAGATGGCATGTGGTTGCTGAGAATTGAACTCAGGACCTCTGGAAGAGCAGTCAGTGCTCTTAACCTCTGAGCCATCTCTCCAGCCCCTAAATATAAAATTTAAAACCTACCATTATAACCAAATGGTTAAGGTTATCATGGTAAGGTTCATGTTATACATCTTTTATTACAGTAAAAATAAAGATGGGAGGACACTTCACTCCCTTCCCTGGGGGTTTTAAAACGAGGGGGTGATATGATGTGATCTAAGGGCTCCCTCCAGGAGAGGCATCTCACTGGGATTACTCAGAGGATTTCATCACCAAGCAAGTGTTAATATGATGGACTCAGATTTCCCCTTTGCCTGCATGGAGGTTCGCTTACCATCCAAACCTTATCTCACGCAGCACTTGCTGTTTCCACCCAGAATCTTAAAAGAGACTCCCCAGTTCAGTGGTCCTCAACCTTCCAAATGCCGTGACTCTTTAAGACAGTTCTCCAGGTTGTGGTGATCCTCAACCATAAAATTATTTTTGTTGCTACTCCATAACTGTAATTTTGCTACTGTAATGAATCATAGCACAGAAATCTGTGTTTTTTGATGCTTTTAGGTAACCCCTGTGAAAGGATCATTCGACCTCCTAGAGGGGTTGGGAACCACTGCCCTAGTTCATTTCCAGAGAGGGCTGATTATTGCCATGGAATCTGCTTTGGATACACACACAGGCACAGAGGCACATACAAAGCCCCCCTCTTTTCCTCTCTGTCTGATTTTTTAAAGGATACCACCATGCAGCCCCATTTGTGTGAGACAGAAGAGGTTGAACTTCTGGTGTGTAATTGTGTGAATCTACTAAACTCAGCTTCCAAACAGTTAGGACGGTGAGCTTCTGTTTTGTGCGTTTCCCATGGCCACAAAGTACTTTAAAAAGATATTTTTAGTGTGGCGAGGTGTGGTCTCTGCTTTACTTCCCGTGTCGTTTCGTCATCAAATCAACTTTATCTGGGAGAAATTTGGTCTTGAGAGGTCTATTTATTTTCTTCATAAGAAGAAAGTAGTGACCTCTAGACGGCCTTGAGGGCGGAGCTACAAAAATCGCGCTGGGATCAACCGCAACTGCGCACTTCGCATTTCCGTTTCTCTTGCTCCCCCCC
>LOEQ01000429.1:318603-331378 GCA_001685075.1 Bramus lutescens | reverse complement strand
AAAGAAAGAAAGAAAGAAAGAAAGAAAGAAAGAAAGAAAGAAAGAAAAGGGGAAGGGCAGGTGGGGAGGAACTGGGAGAAGCGGAGGGAGAGGAAACTTTGGTTGGGACAAAAACCAAATAAACAAACAAATAAATAAGCAAAACCAAAAAAGAAGAAAAGAAGAGGAAAAAGAAAAAAAGGGAAAATTTAAGAGGAGACTAGTTAGGAGTAGTGAGTGGGTCAGGAGACTGGGAGAAGAACAAGAGAGGGGTGAAAATAATCAAAATGCAATATAAGCATGAATGAAATTGACAAAAATAAAATTTGAAAGGAGGCAGAGTTACAAAGTTTCCTTAAAAATGAACAGCTTCAGAATCTTGGGGGAGTGGGCTGCTCCAATCATAAGGGCAAGTAACTCTCCATGGGCAGGGTGGCAGGAGGCTCCTGCCCAGCCAGGGACATAAGGTCTCTGGTATGTGGCTACTGTGGCTTCTTAGTCCCAGGGCCAACCCTGATAGGGGCAGGAGTCTGGGTTCAGGGCCCTAAAATGTAGACTACAATCAACTTGGTAAGTTTTTGGCTTCTTCATTGTGCTTTTGGGAGAAATGCGAGCTCACAGAGACGGTAACAGAAGAGGGAAGAGAGAAAATGACAAATCACCCCAGAACTGAAACATAATTCATTTTGATTGTGGAAGAGCCTTGGGCGTGGACACTTGCGGCCTGAATTCTAGGCCTGACTTTGTGTTGGGGATTTGAGGGAGTCCCCCACCTTCACTACGTTGTGAGGATGCAGACAGCAGTTCCATCCTCCTCTGTAACCCCAGCAATGAAGGAAGAGAAACAGACAGACCTGTGAATGCCAGGCAGTGAGCCAAGCCAAAATGGTAGACTCTGGGTTCAGAAGGAGACCTTGTCTTTAAAAATAAGGTAGACCAAAGAAGATACCCAGCATCCTTTTCTAACTGGTAGATGTGTGCTCACAGACACACACGCCTCCATGCATGTACAAAAATAATGATACTAAAAATAAATAAATATAAAAAATAAGATGAATCTTGTGATTTGCTGTTGTAGATTACTTTTTCCAGTAAGTATTCTTGTTTCTACACAATTTTGCATTCATAATTTCCTATCCCTTTTCCTAAAGATGACACCAAAAACTATAGCAGCATCAGGCTGTTCAAAACTGGCTATCTGTTCTCAGTACCAGGTGCTAAGAAAATATCAAAGGCGGAAGCACTGAATACAAATGGGTTTGGCGGAAGGAGGTGTACAGAAAAGTCAAGAGGTTCCAAAGAGAGGAATTCCCAGACTGTAACTTACAGTCCCGCCCCTTTCTGCAAACCTCTTTCACACCCATGGCTCTTTGTTTTGGCTAAGTTGAACTAGGGCTGTCTATCTTTGGAGCTACCCACTGGAGCCTGGTGGACTCTGCAGTGGATATACAACTGGAGACAATGACTACCCTCTCCCAGAAGCTACGCAGAGTCACTAGTTCAGCAGTAGAGGATAGAGCCCTGCGAGCCCCTCTGCCAGTCTTGCGTGAATGGTTCAGGAAAGAACAGTTATTGGGAGCGCGTGACTGTGATGTCGTGTTGAGTCTAGAGAATGACATTTCACAGCCCTTCCTTCTTCCAGCTCCCACATACTTGCAGGCCCCTCTTTTATAATGGTCCCTGAGCCTTAGAGATGTCTAATAATTTAATAAATATATTGATTTGACTGAGTTAGGGATGGCCAGATAGTTAGTCGTCAGATTGCATCTGTGAGGGTGTTTCCAGAAAAGCCTGGCGATCGCTCAGCAGCAACGACACTGCTCCTCACAGAAACTGTTTCCTCGAAACAGAACAAAAAGACAATTGGAAGGTGAACTGATTCTTTCTCTTCCCTTAGGCTGGGATGTCCATCTTCTTAGGCCTCCACCATCTCTGTGAACCTGGTTCTCCAGGTTCCAGACTCACAGCTCCTACCCTCCACTCATAGCCCAAAAGTATCGCATTTGGACTCAGCCCAGTTTCATCACCTCTTCCCAGGGCTCCCAAGATCCTCTGCTCGAATGGTCCTCTGACTCTCCCTGAGTTTCCCTCACTCTCCCAGGCCTGCCTCCGGAAAGCTAACAGTGAGAAGCTGTGAACTCTAGGCTTAAAGATGGCTAGGGGTAGCTCTTAGGGGACTCTGTTCTTTTCAGGTGGAACACGGATGTACAGGCCAGAGTGTCCCCTTTCATGCGTGGGAGACCGTTTGCGATCTGGACCAAAGACGGGGTTAGGAGGAGAAGGAGGAAGGCCACGGGCTGGAGGCTGGCCTCTGCACTGCCAGGGTCCACACTGAGCTGCAGAGTCAGAGAGACCTCAGTTCAACTCGGGCCTTCAAAGTAGGACGATGAGTTCATAGTTCAGCGCACAGTGTGTCAATTTGATTTACAACTCTCTAACATCGACCCACGGAGTCCTCATTGGTTCATTCTTATCAAGGGCCTCACAAACATTTGAGACTGGCCTGAGCAAACACAGAGCTGCAAGGGCAGAGGAGATGGCTCAATCCAAAATGTGTTTCCTACACAAACATAGATATGAACTCAGTCTCCCTCCCCCCAAAACAATCCAGGTGTAGTGGGGTACTCTATAATCCCAGCACTGGGAGGTAGAGGCCAGTGGATCCCTGGGGCTTGNCAGGCCAGCCTGCTTGGAGGGTTCTAGACCCCTGAGCATGAATGGCTCCTGGGACACAACTCCTGAAGGTGTGCTTGGCCATCTACACACTCAAGGCATGTACACCAGGACATACATGTAGGCTCAAACGAACATGCACATAAACACACATGTGAGAGACAGACCGAGAAAAAGAGCGCCCTGTAGCATTTGAGCCCGTGGCTCCTCATGTCCCCTGCATTTCTCTTAGCTTAATTTTGTAAGATAAGAAAGAACACATTTCCCCCCCAAGATAATTTGGAAATTTGTTACCATTTACCAAGCCTCCTAGATCATCACTTACTCCTCACTCCAACCAGCTTCCTCTCATCCCAGTAGCATCCAAGGAGACCCTCAATGGTATCATGGCCAGTAGAACTCAAAATCCAGGGAGAGCAATTTTACCTACCTGACTCCTAAGAACACTTGCAAGAGGGTGCAGATGCCTGCGACAAAGAACATGGTGCTGATGAGGTAGCTTTGGGTCAGGGGGTCATGCTGCAGGCACAGGTCCTTGGCTAGAATGAGCGGCACAGCCACGAGGCCCCCCAAGGCTGTGAGGAAATGCTGTGGACAGAGAAGGAGGAGGGTAGGGGGTCACTGTCGACTGCATCTTCATCCTCCAAGGCATCGTTCCTAGGGATGCTGTCCCACAGCCAAAATTAAAAACTCTGCCCCTGGTCCCTGAGAGACTGACAGTGAGGGGCAGGCAGAGATCCTAACGAGCAATAAGTACTAGAAAGTACTGTCCTAAGAAGCTGGGACCCAACCAGAGAGACTGGGCTGTGAGCATAAGGCCACTGTATTGGGAACTGATGCCCTGAAACAGAAACTAAGATAGGGGATGGGGGAATAAAATAGGACTAAGGCGGGGCCTTAAGAATAAGATCACAGCAAGGGTAGGTATGAGCAAGGAGGACCCCAGTGTGAGCTTAGAGCTATTGGCCAAAGACTCATCGAGTCCCACCTAGCAGATCCACAGTTCAGAGCAGGTTAGAAGTCACTGCTTATGCAGCCTCCATTACCAAGGGGATAAATCAGATGGATGTAGGTTGTAGACAAACAGGAGCTAGAAATTAAGATGGCACAAGAATGAGCCACTATTTTACACACTCTAGCCTCAGAACGGTCAGTCTGATTGGGTTGAGAGAACAGCTCACTCATAGGCTACAGCTAGTTCTGTTTGAAGTCACACCAAGTGTCCAGCCCCACACAAACCCGACCCTTTGTACGCATCTATTTCTCTCTTCCTCCTTCTCCTCCTCCTAGGGACAGAGGGTTCCACATCTCCTGGTCATGTAGGTGGGGATAGCAGGAGGGTAGCAGGCAAGAAATAAACTGCCACAGGTCTTTGAGGGGCAGCTCCGGCTCTTGTCACCGCATCGAGCTATGTCTCAAAGGGATCGGTCAACCAATGGATTAGATACAGATTAATCCCCTCTATGGGTGTTCTGGAATAATCCAAACTATGTGACCAGCATTGCTCTTTGACAGATGCGGGGTTGAGTATACTGGAGGCGAGGAAGACTTTAAACTCCCTGACAGCTTGTGCAAACCAATGATGGCCAAAGATGGCTTGGCTGCTCCGAGGAAGGGGCCAGAATTTTCAGAAAAGAAAGAATGAATATTTCAAGGCACATTCTCACGATCTCCCATGATCCCTTGGAAAATAACACAAGTCCAATCTTCTATAACCCTTTTTGGTAAGACTGTGGACTGGATGCAGGACCCCACACATTAAGCAAACAGAACTTTTAAACTATCTCCCTGCCCCACCCTTCCTTGATAGCATCTTACACAGGCTCCTTTGGCCTGATACCAGCTAGACCAGTAGAAACCACAGCACTCTCCAGGCCTAGAATCCACCAGTGTTTCCTTTTTCTCTGGCCTGTCCAGCAATCATGGTGAACACCACCTACCAGGGTCAGCTCCTTTTTGTGATCAAATAAACCTCTTGATCCTAGAATAGCAGTTGGCGAAAGCTGAAACAGAGAGGCCGCTGACAGCACCACCTCTGTGGAAGATGCTCAGCTGGTGCCTCTCTCTGCCTATTTGGGAGCCTCACCTAAGTCAAGTGGACCATCAACCAAGTCAGTTGCCCCCACTCAAGTGAGAATGGTTCAGCATCTTCTTTTAAAAGTCAGTGCTCATCTTCACATGCTCACAGAGCTGGGATCGATGTGGAAGCAATGGCAGCTGACTAATTAGATCTGTAGTTGTTTGACAGAGAACAGCCTTGGATCCGGTGCTCTGGCTGGGTCGTCTTACCTGGATCCCCAAGAAGATGCAGAGATACCATGGTGGACTGTCCAGGATGCCATAGGCCAGGTGGCTGCTGTTAGGATCCTTCGGCTGCCCATCCTGCCTCTCGCCTTGGCCTTTAATGTGGGAACTGGGCACATCGTCGACCCTCTGCGGAGACAAGAAAAGAGCATGTGTGATACTCCAGGAGAAAGCTACTATACTTCCTGATTTCAGCCACATGGTGGGACACTCTTCCAGACACAGGAGGCCTAGGACTGGGATCAGTGGTGCTGAGGAATACCGAGACAGAGAAGAAAAGAACAGTGCCACTTTGTTCCCTACGTTAGGCATTTGTGTTAAAGAATCTTAAGTCTTGAGCTGTGGAAAAGGGAGGGAGGATGTTGACCCAAAGCCTTGGCAGAGAGACAGCTTTGCCAGGAAGAAGACAGGAGCATGCCTTAAAGTCAAGAAATAGGTAGATTTCTTTTCAGGAATTGAGGGTGGGCCTGGCGCCTATGGCTGAAGACACAGGTTTCAAATGATTTGAGCTGGATCGGACCTGAAAGCCTGTTTCCTATGACCTAGCCTCCATGCTTCCAGAAAATACTATGCAAGCTGAGACGGGAGGAAAGCAGTTACACAGTGCCCAGCAGCAACATCGACGAGCCACGACAATGACCAGCAGGACAAGATATCCACAGAGGTGGCAGACACGTGCCAGTGGCAACCAACCACTGTCTAATTGGACTCAAGGGCCATACACAGGAGGGAGACTGTGCCTGCTACTAGAAACCCAGCTTCCCAGGGCTAGTGGGATCATGGATATTAGAACACAAACGAATGAACAAAACCCACTACCGTCATTTCACTAGACCAGCATAGTTCCTTATTCTAAATCTTATCCTTACACCCACAGAGAAGCGTAGCTACCACCCCTTGGCAAAGAAACCTCTTTACAGAAAATAGAGGCCATCACAGAAAACCATAACTGGACACAATACAGAGGTCAAGAGATTATGGAGAGCCCGGCTCCAATGAACGCATCTGTATCACAGCTCCTCGCCTATGAGTCAGGGAATTTCAAGGAAGAGCAGTCAAAAGCTTGCTTCTCTTTATTATCCCAGCTTGTTGTGAAGTCTGTGTCATCATCAGTGTGAACTGAATGAAAATGACAGATTAATGCAGATGGGTGCCGTGTACACAGAATAACCCAGGCCCAATAGTCTATTTGCATTCCTGCAGTTTAACCAAAAAATAACTTGGGATTATAGATTTTTTTTATTCTGACTTACTGACCGCATTGCCTATTCACTTTGGGAAAATCAATAATATTTCTGTCTCAATGTTCTTATCTGTATAAATAAATCTAGGTGGTTAAGAAAACCACTTTGCAGCACAAAGAAAGCACACAGTTCAGGGCTTGACACAGCGCAATCACCCAATAAACATTAACTATGACCTTCCATAGATGGCAGGGCTGACATGTGCTTGTGGCTCACATTGAGACATCTGGTTGGAAGTAGAGGAACATTGAAACATTATCTCTGGTGTGGCCAGAGGTAGCAAGGCCACCAGCACGAGGATCAAGTCATTCTAGCTGATATGTCCCCAAGGGAGTCCCCGGGCCCTGGTCAGATCACAGAGTGCAGGGTCTATGCAATGGCACAGCCAGGGCTACCCTAAGGGTGTCCCACAATGCAGCCCCACTCAGAGAACATCCCTGGAACAGTGGCAGCTCATGAGCTCTGGACCTGCATTAAGCACATTGACCCTGTAATGCCCCTTCCTTCACAGGAAATATATTTAAAATATTTGTGGATTATCTCAGTAGAAAAGTGATTCATGTACTAAATGCCTTCAAAATGAACATTTTCATCCAAGTATTTATTTAGCAACACTGGAGATCAAACCCAGAGCCTCCTCTGGGCCAGGTCCACTCTGACCTACACAGCTAGCCTTTTCCATTTCTTTTTTAAACAAATGAAAACATCTTATTGAGCTTCTAAAATATCAAGGGCTGGAGTGCTGTGTGTTCTCTATCTAAGGGATCAGTGGCTCTACTCCAGGGAAGCGTGAGATGGTGGTTCGTAGCTTGATGAGATTTGGAGGGCTGAGAACAACAGCAGATCAAGAACTCTGTAGCTGTTCTCAGCAGCTCCAGAAAGTGCCATCCCTATAGATCAGACTCCCATATACCCTGCCCCCAGAACTGGAAGTCTCTTTCCAAGGTTTCAGTTAGCCAAGGCCAGCCATAGCCTGAAAATATTAAATGGAAAATTCCAGAAAGAAACATGTTCATAAGCTTTACATTTTAAATTTTTATCATTTTTAAGTGTGTGTGTGTGTGTGTGTGTGTGCATGTGTGTGTGCACATGAGTACAAGTGCCCATGGAGGTCAGGTGTCAGCCTGGAACTAGAAATATCTGGGTTTGGAAGTTGCCCAACAGAGGTACCAAGAACTGAACTTGGGTCCCTCTGCAAGAGCAGTAACTCAGCCCCAGAGCCGCCTCTCCAGTGCTAAGCTTTATATTTCAAACTGCACCATTTTGAGCAGTGGGATAGGATTCTACACAGACCTTCCCACCCTGCCTGGAAAGAGAATTATCCTTTATTCTTCATACGCACGCTAGACATATTGCCTTCTGATTACTCACGGGGTAGCTGTCCCTGATATCAGATCAAGCCTTTGAATCACAGGACTGGTGGTCGTTAAGCAGCCCTTATTTTCTCAGTTAGGACAGTTAGGACTCCAGCATGCAAGAGTGGTATGTGATGGGGCATGGGAGGACACACGGATACCACGTGATGGCATTGCAGGGTGGAGAGGAGAAAGTACATGCACGCACGCGCACACACACACCACAAATACATGTTTAGATGTTTGTTTATAGAGAGAAATGATATTGTTCAGCACTGCCTGAAGTGTCAGGAAGGATCCTGCTGGAGTCTTAGAAAGCATCTCTACAAATAATGGGAACTGCTGTTTCCTAAGTGAGGTCTCGCTACCTCTCTACCAACACTTTGAACTAAATAATTCTTTGTGTGCCCTGTGTGGGGGGAGGGCTAGAGGTGGCTGACCTATGCACTGTATTATGTTCAGCACCCTCCCTGGCCCCTCCTCTCCTCTGGCTGTGATAACCCAACATATCTCTGGACGTTGCCAAGAAGTCACCTGCTCCCCATTGCTGTAATAGCAGTAACCAACTTCCCCAAGAAAGTGCTAACTTAGGGGAAGTGCTGGCTGGCAGGGATGGGGGATGTAGAGGGAGAAGCCACACCACTGTGTCATTGAAGGCGCAGGAAGTCAGACCCTCCACAGGGGTAGAATGCAAATACTCAACCTGACTCCTTCCTAGTGTGTATCCACGAGCCCCTCACCAGCGATAATGAGGAAAGCCCAGTGCAGCACATTGAGGGAGGGAGCCATAAACCAGCATCATACTTCTAGATATGGAGTCTCCTGAGCTAGCCTCAGCACAGCTCTGGGGAACTACTTTGTTCCCACCTAAAACACTTGTTCGTAAGTCTTCTCCCATTGGGCTCTAAATCAGAAACGTGTCTTGCTTCATTCTTGGGCAGTGTGGGCATGCGCTGAGCTGATGAAGCAGGTGGGTAAATACTATCAAGGAATGACTGTGAAAGTCGTCTAAGCGTCGGCTTTGTTTTGCATATTGTTTTTTTAACTCTCTGCCTTTATCTATTTGGAGACCTTTCAGGATCTCATATCTGTCCAAATGTTTCGACACCGCTTGGCCCTTGGGTTGTACCTGGAAGAAGTCTGTCTTTCTTTAAGGGTCAAAGCTGGACTGGAGATAGAGGAGAAGCTGCCAGAGGAAACGCTGCCTCTGGGCACATCTGGTGAGGATTTAGTGAAGCTATGGAAGCATCTGTGAGTGGCATGCCACTGAGAAAGGAACCACGGGAAAGAGCAGGCACACAGAGAGAGAGCCTCCAAGAGACCAGCTGACTACTCCAGTGGGGAAACTCAAAGAAAGAAACACAAGGGAGAAGGGTTGGGCACATGTAACCTGTCACTCCTGGCACAACCGACTACCCTAGGCGCCACTGTCCCATTTAGCATCTAGGACACCCCTGGGGTGCTCCCAGCCTCCGGGTTGCATGGTGTGGGTGTGCCTTGTGCAGCCTATGAGGGAAGGAACTCTCAGGCCACAATACTTTAGTTCTGCGGCTTCAGCCAGCAAATTCACCACACACTCTTTCCAGGACCTCTGGGACTCCCTGGAAGGTGAAGGGACAGCAAACACAGTGACAGGCTGGGAGTCAATCAAAGATATTTGCCAATCTGACGTCCTTGGAATTACCTACATTCTTTATACCCACACAGGCCATCTTGTAGTTACAGAAACTACTTCCATATTTGTTTCAAATCAGTCATGTGAGAAACTGATCCTACATCAGAAATCACACTTTAAAGGGAGAACCTAGAGGCTGGAGAGATGGCTCAGTGGTTGAGAGCACTGACTGCTCTTCCAGAGGACCCGGGATCAATTCCCAGCACCCAAATGGTGGCTCACAACTGTCTATAACTCCAATTCCAGTGGATCCAACTCCCTCACATAGGCATGCATGCAGGTCAAACACCAACACACATTTAATAATTACCTAAAAGGAGCTTAGAGCCCAGAAAAACATCCTCCTTGAAGACAGCTTGTTAGTTCCTTGTGATAGAGTCTGAGACTTGCAAGGTTGGTACGAAGAGGAGCCCAAGACAATACTTTGAGCTCAGCGATAATCCTTTCTCCAAATACATTTGTTTTCTTCCCCCCATGTTTGCTTTGCTTTTTCTATCGTGTTCACCCGATTACTCATGAGTGTGCCTTTTGCTGTGAACTACCCCAAGTTATCTATGCATAGAGGCAGGGCACGGAAATGGAAGCAGCTGGGGGACACAGTACCTCACAGTCCTGTGTATCAGCCATGAATTGCTGGTGCACTAAAGATATTTATGGAACCGAGTGATGCAGAACCAGGTGTCACACCAGAGATATTGGAGAGTTGGTCTCAAATGAATGTGGCAGGTGTCCCAGCTGAAGACATGGTGGAATACAGGAAAACCAGAGACCAGGAGCTGTGCACGAGAGACGTGGAGCCGCCTGTGAGCCCTGCCTGGAGGAGCGATGGGCCCTTCATGAAGCCTTCCCTGATGTCACGCAATGGTGTGAGCAGACAGATTACCCCTTCCAGCTGGAGGTACGTCTCTCAACTCAGTGTCTAGTCTTTGATCTCACTGAACGACTCCATCAAAAAGGCATTCTGATAAGCTTGGCATTTCGTGGCCCTTTGCAGTTACAAAGAGGTTCCAATGGACCCTTTCATTGGGGTCTCACCTCCATCTTGTCCCACCAGTCCAATCCCCACTCCACTGACAGATGATGAGTCTGAGAACGAGCGAGGCTCCTGGGTTTGTCCAGAGTAAGCCACCTCCTCTTCCATAGTGCAGGGAAGCAACTGTGATCTGGTGGGTAGGGATGAGGCTCCCGTTCTCAGGAGCACGTGAGCAGAAGGGGAGGGGCTCCGGTGCAGCGAGAACTGCTGTGGGTCCTCTGCCCCCTCGGGCATCATCTGCACCACAAAGTGCCCCTTCCTTCTTCTCTTCCGGTCCTGTCTACCTGACCTAGATGATTTCCTACTTTCCAGTTCCCTGGAGCTGGTTCCTGGGATTTTCACATTCCTCACGGTGGCCCCCAGGATCCCGTCTTAGTGCCACCCCACGTTTTGTGCCTCTTTGTTGGAGTAATAGTTGCTATAGCTCCTAAGATATGGACCGAGGCTGAGCTTTCTGCACAGTGGGAAGTCGGGGTAGAAAGTCAGTGGGAGAAATCCCAGCGGGACTGGCTTCCTCGTTATTCCATGTCTCCCTGATAAATGTGGCCCGCCAAGAAAGTACAAGGACATCCCAGAGGATGGCTGACAGACCAGAGAATACGCTGCAGTTTCTGAAGAGGTACAGACCAACTGTGACCAAGAGGGAGCTGCAGAAGTTTTCCTGCTCCTGCTGTGGGTGGTAATGCTACTGAGGCTGTGGCATCTGCCCCGGAAAACAAAACAAAAACAAAATACGAAAAAAGAAAGTAAGGAAGAACTATAGCGGGAAAAAAAAATCAACAAAAACTGCACACACTACTGCCCTTGCTAGCTTATAAATTGATGGGGAGAGTTGAAAATGAAGGATAAGGTGATGGTATTGGTTGGCTGGACTGTCACAGGAAAGCAGAATACAAATAGATTGGTGGAATTCCTGGAATCCCAAAACTTCAAGCCTGGGGAACAAATCTAACAAGGAGAAAGAAGAGATGAAGGAAGAAATGATAGTGAAGGGACAGAGCAGGAGAGAAGTGGTAAGTGGCGCCCAATCTACCAGGGCGCGCAAGCCTGTGTTAGTTCGAGAACTAAGAAGAAAGAGAATTCAGCCAGGACCTCGGACTGATCCCAGGCTTGTGTGAATTCACTGAGCTTCACATGGTTTTTCAAAGACAGGAGGGGATCCCTGGAGAGAGGTGACTAGGCTAGGATGCAAACTGGGCTTTTGAAATGCTAAAGCAATCAATAAGAGGTGAGAAAAAGAAACAACAAGAAAAGGGTACTGGCTGGGTTTTTCAAAAAGCTTATGGAGCAAGATAGGTGTGAAGCTGGGGTTTCTAGGAAGAAAACTGCCAGAAACTCAAAGGCTGTGATTCCCGGCCTTTGGAAAGCTTCAAGACCCAGTAGAGATCACCAAAGGAACAGATGGGCCATACTGTGATCCTCAGTGTGTCTGCTGTCATGGAGGAAGGAGCTCTGTGGGTGGGAACCACAACAGCCCCTTCTTAAAGGAGTAGCCAGTGCAACCTGAGAGGAGAACCATGCAGAGTGACAGGGGGCCACACTTACAACTGCAAATTTATTGGTCCCCTACGAATGTGCTGGGTATTAGAACTTAGGTGGATGCTAGACCAAGGTGACCACCAGGAGCATCGAGGGTGATGAGCCCCAGCTAGTGGATACAGCAGTGGAATGGTGCGTGCAAATAAATAAGCAAATTACTTTTTTTTAAAATTGAACTTCACCTAGGCGTACTCAAGTTTTTCCCCCAGAGTATTCCGTTCTCATTTCTGCACTGGGAGTAGAGATTGCATGCTCAGCTCTGGGCCCTTCCAGGAGCCAGATACGATCATAAAGAGACAGTAAGTAGGGGGCCTGTGAGGGACCCAGCAGATACAAATATGACCTTTCCTTTTGACCCTGACTACGTCAGAAAAGACCACAAGGCAGCCTTGCCTAGCCTCCTGCGGGTGGAGTGATGCTGGGAAGCCCCTTGGTACTACTCTGGAAGGAGAAAGGCAAACATCTCTTGGAGACTGTGGGGTGCTGGCTAAAGCAGCACCTCTCAAGGGTACCACCGTAGCCAACATTTCCTGAAAAAACAACTGACAACGGTGATGGGCTGTTCTGCATGCTGCACTGGGCCTAGCCAACAGTTTCCTTTAGTATCCTCCTTAGTGGTTGACTCCTGACTCCCGGCACTCGCTCGGAACATGGAGGTAGATTAGAGAGCCTCTCACGCTCTCCGTAGACGGCATGCTGCTGACCTCCAAGTCTTTTGCAGACTTAGAAAGGCATCTGAAAGATGTGCAAAGACACCTGAAGGAGAGAGGGTGGGAACTCAGCTCGCACAGGGCCAAAGGTCAGACACAGCAAAATTCTCAGGAGCGTCATGGTTTAGTGATATGGCGAGGGAGACAGTCCTACGCAGCTATCCCAGTAGATAGGAAAATAACGCTGGAAGAGCTCAAATGAAGGTACCCAGAGTGGGTCCCCAAAAGCCATAAAGTCCTGGTGCCAGGGTAGGTCCCCCACA
>LOEQ01000429.1:295751-312050 GCA_001685075.1 Bramus lutescens | reverse complement strand
GGGTTCTCTGAAAGTGCATCTATTTGGAGGATGGAGGCGGGGGAGGAATGACGATCTTGGTCCAGCAGAAACAAAGTGTGCCTTAATACAAGATTTAGCTGTAAGCATTTTGAGGCCACAAAGATCTCAAAGCACACAGATGACAAGTGGAAGTGTAATTGTAGAGGCCTTGGGACTTAAATGATGGTCTTGGCATTGGGGACAAGGACAGAAACATGTGAATAAGGGAGGAGCCAGGCTGTGACAGCCCCTTGGGAGTCATGGCTTCCTAGCTGATGTGAACAAATCCTCCACAACAGAGGCTGCCTCTTCCAGCTGAACCGTCTCCAGGGTGGCTAACTGATTAGGAGCCCAGTGGCCAAGAACAGTTAGGAACATTGTGAGTCGGGAGCCAAGTTACCTTGAGTGCACTTTAGTCCTCCTAGCAGCTATCAATCTATTTGAAAAGTCTTAATTTCTTTTTAACTTTCTTTGTTCTGTTAATATAAAAACCTCATCAAAGTGGTACCACATTGGAATGTGGAGATTGATGCAGCTTAAATCTGTGTTCCTGGGCTGTGGATCACAGCCACTCATATTTGGCTCCAGGATAAACTATTTCTTATCACCTTTGAGGTGAGAGCTGTGTTTTGCATTGGCTACAGCAGCACCCACACGCCTTCTGTCTTAGATGTGCCTTTATAGAAAGAACCCAAATCAGGGAGAGCCCTGGCCACTTTGCCTCTTGGATGCAAAATCCAGTTATATTTTATTATTTATTTATTGCATATTTATTTCTTGTTTTATTTTTGTTTGTTTGTTTGTTTTTGAAACAGGGGTACTCTGTGTAATAATTCTGTCCTGGAACTAATTTTGTATAGGCTGGTCTCGAACTCCCAAATATCTGTCTGGCTCTGCCTCCTGAGTGCTGTGATTAAAGGCATGCGCCACCACTGCCTGGCAGTCCATTTATATTTTTAATTTGTTTTTTATTTATATTTTGAGACTGAACTTGTATTTCCCAGCATAGTTTGACTCATTATATAGCCAAGACTGACCCCGAACCATGATCCTCTTGCCTCTACTTCCCAAATGCTGGTGTTACAAGTATGCACCATCACACCCCAGTTTTGTAGAACTGGGCCTTGAACCCATGGCTCCATGCATGTTAGGAAAGCACTCTTTCAGCTTAGCTTCATCCCCAGCCTCCTAAGTCACTCTGAATGTATTAGAACATCTTGCTCTAGACACTAAAAAATAAATAGCCTGCTCTTCAACACCATCACACAAACCCAGTAATTAGCTTAACCCTTGCTTCCAGAAGGGCAAAAGCACAGCTAGAAAGCCAGCTGTGCCCACAAGAAACTGAAGCAGACAAGTAGAAAATTAAAAAAAATGTTTTCAGGGGCTGGGGACATCTGGCTTAGCAGGTAAGAGTACTCACTGCTCTTCAGAGGGCATGCAGAGCTGAACTCAGTTCTCAGCACCCACATCGGGCAGCTCACAACCATCTCAACTGCAGCTCCAGGGGTTCTGGCACCTACTGTGAGCAACAGCAGATACTCACAGACAAGTACACATAAATAAAAATAAGTCATTTAAAAAAAACGTTTTGGACCCTCCCAAAAGAAATGGTGTGCGTTTCTGCTTGGCTCTTGTTGGGGAGGGTGCTTTATGAAGGAGATGGGTGTAAATACAACAGACGGGAGTGTGGAAATGAAGGATGGAGGGCAGCTGGAGGCTCCCAGAGAGGCTGTGTCCCCATGTCCCCACGGAAGCAGCTTATATCGCAACTCAAAAGCAAGTTCTGCTGCTGGCGGTCAGGCCTTGGGGCAGGTGTTTCCAGGTTTTTGGCCTCTTAATCCAAAGAACTGAAATAAGAGTCACACAGATTCGTGAAAGAAGCAGAATAACTTTATTCAGAGCAAAGTAATAGCACAGATCAAAGAAGGACACATCATCAAGGTTGAAGGAGAGAGCACACTCAAGGCCCCTGATGGTTCAGGCACTCTTTTGTGGGGTTCAAGAGGAGAAGGAGCTTGGATGCTAAGGGATGTTAAACAGACAGTTTTCTAGTTTGATTGGTTGGTTGATAACACGTTTACTTTTCCCACTGTGTGTGTCCATTCCCATAATGCATCTGATTGTACTATATGCACATCAATTGTGCATAAATAGTAAGTGTTGGAGTCTCTCTAAATTTTTTCTAGAGGACCACAAGATGCTCCTGGGGTATACCTGACAGGATAACCATCAATGAGACAAATGTCTGGGTCACAGGAAGCTTGGCTGTCTTCACTGTTTGTAAGGCTCCAGAATATTCCTGGGAGGTCTAAGGTCATGGATATACTATACTTTTCATATATCCACTCAGATGCTAACCCTGATTTATTGCTATTTTAAACTTCTTATTTGAAATCATTTCTATATAAAAGCAATACTTTCTCCGTATTAGCAATTTGGTGAGCTCAGTTCTAATTTGTTCCCAGGAAGACAGGCTGAGATGTTGAGTCCCCTGTGGGGAACTCACACCAACACACTGTGAGGCCTGGCTCCCAGAAGTCTGTCTCAATAACTCTTGAACCCTCCATGGACAGCTTCCCTAGAGCGCCAAGAGTCTCCTGACACTATCCTGGCAGTATTGGTCTCTATCTTATGCACCACGTGCTTGAATCAGGAGAAGATGCCATGGAACAGCTCTGAGGCTGCTTGGTCTGGGAACAGTGAGCTCCCACGGTCAGTGCTAAGTCTCTGGGTGCAGGAACTCAGGAGATGGCAGGGGAACTGAGCTCTGCCCGTGATTGATTCTCACAGTGACTGCTCAGAACCATCCCTCAGCTTGGGCATCTGCAGAAACAATATGGGGGCTGAGGTGTCTGGCTTGTCAGACACAGCTGCAGGCGGTGCGCTCTCTCAAGGTTCTCACCACTTGCGCCTTACTGCTAAAGTCAAGAGGGCTTACTGCCTGCCCTGTGGCATGCCGAGACTATAACCTACTATTGCACTCTCTAGATTGATCCAGGTAATTCTTTCCCTGTTCTCAAGTTTGGAATGAGCGGTGGATGGAAATACAACTTTGGACCTTATCGCCTTATAGCCTGTAAGCGCCTCGTGGAATAGGGAACAGGACCACAGTGCCACCCAGTGCAAAAATAAGAGCCAGCGTCCTTCCAGCTAGAGGCAGAATCCTGAACACACCCTACCTTTCAGAACTGGGGCTGGGCCCTGTCTGTGGTGCTGACAGACAACTGACGCTGCTCTCTGAACTGTATGGGAAACCGAATGGAAGGGAGGCAGGCAGGGAGGGAGGCAGGGAGGGAGGGAGGCAGGGAGGGAGGGAGGCAGGGAGGGAAGCAGGGAGGCAGGGAGGGAAGCAGGGAGGCAGGGAGGCAGGGGAGCCTGGCAAGGGACATCTCATCTCAGCACTGCGTTCCTGAGCCAAGGCCTATGTCCTGGCCTTTATTAAAGGCTCTCCTCTTCAATCTACTGAGATTACAGGAGAGAAATATTGTCCTCGATCTACAAGGCCATATCAACTGGTTTAAAATGAGTCTCCCGGACTTGGGAGATGGCTCGGTGAGTAAAGTGTTGCCATGCAGATGTGAAGGTCAGAATTTGGATCCCCAGCACCTCCAAAAATTCTGGGTGAACTTGGATGCCTGTCTGTCATCACAGCGCTTGGGATGGGGAAAGGGGATCCCTAGAGCAAGTTGGTTAGCTATACTGGCCAAAGCAGCAAGTTCGAGGCTCAAGTGTGCATAAAGTGGAGAGTAGCTGAAGAAAGGAGACACGAACATCTGGCCTCCACATGCATGCACACATACGCATGCACAGCCGCACACAAGTGAGCACACACCACACACATGGAAAATACCTTATGATTATTTCTTCCTCTTTCTCCTTCCCGCCACCCACCCGTCAACCATACAACACATTTTACAACACTCAACCATGTGTGGTGTGTTTTGAGCATTGTGCCATGTAAACCAAAGTCAGCAAGATCAGACACACACACCCCCACCCTTACGGAAGTGAGCATCTGGTGGACGAGGAAGGCATTAATCCAGGAAGTATGGGGACCGATGTGTGACCTCGATGGATGTTAGAGTTCACCTTCTTGAACTGGTTCGCAACCTAAAGTCGCACCCCTGAGGGTGGGGATACTGATAGACTTGGCAGTAGGAAAAGGCTTCTAGACATTCAGTGACAAAAATTTAAGTCAAAATTAAAACTGCAATGAGTCAGAGGCATTTCTGTCAGCCTTCACCTGTGACAGTGCATGGCTTCACTGCAGCCTTGATTCCAAGCACAAGAGGTCAATCTGCCCTGCATCACACCATGCAACACCAGGGGATGCTGCCTGAAATGCCTGATGGAGATTCAAGATTATTTCACAGGTGGAGGGGTTTTTTGTTGTTTGTTTGTTTGTTTTATTGTGCACACAGAGTTCTCTGCTCTTACAGAACTATGATAGATTAATTATGGAAAGCAATTCAGTATTTTCCTACCATTATTTCTCATCATACAAGTGTCAGACTCGCATATTTTTGGATGGCACTGTGTTAGAATTTTGATTTTAAAAATTGCTATTTGATAGGGCTGGCAAGATGGCTCAGTGCATCAAGGCACCTGTCCCCAAGTTTGGCAACCTGAGTTCAATCCCCAGGCCCCATACTGTGGAAAGTGAGAACTGGCTCTTGCAAGTTGTCCTGCCCTCCACCTGCGGACTTGTGGTACCTGTGCACCCATGAGTGCACACACATGTACACCCACATAAATGAAATATAATTTATAGTTTGTTTATTACTTGAGTTGCTGAATTGAGTTTCACTTTTAAAATGTTAGCTGAAATATGGCTTGGGATTAAGATAGAATTTCCAAATTTTTCTGAAATGTACTAAAACATACTTCTGCCATTTTTGTACCATATCGCCATGCAAGTAGGTGTTCTCATCGGTGACAGTTATGGAATCAAAGCATCAAACAATTCTGAAAAATGCTGCAGATGCTGTGTTCTGCAGTATCAAATACTCAGCCAAGATTTTGATCCTCTATCTAAAAAATAAACAGGCACCCATCTCACCAGTATCCAAATTTCGTTTTGTGTTTAATAAACAGTGATTATACATGTGTGTTTGTGTATAAACATATATGAATTGTTTTAAAATAAGTGTATAATTTGCTATCTATAAACATTTAATTCCTATGCTTATTTTACACACTTATGTTCCCAGGGTTATATGAAAAGAGAGCTCCTGAGCAGAAATGGTCCAAGTGATCATGCTGCAGAGGAGCCGAGAGTGGTCCCACCGGACTCCATCGTGGGAATTCAGAAAAGGCTGGATTGACATGTGTTGGCCAAATGAAAGTGTTTGGAGGAGGCAGCTAGTGCAGAGGCTCTGGGACCAGGGAGAGAGGAACTGAGGACCTGAAAGAAGACTGAGGAGGGAGCGGAGAGGGGTGCAGGCACGCGCGCTTGCTGGCCTTGTGAGAAGCTGGCATTCATCTGAGGAGCGAGGAGGGGAGGTCGTCGATGTGTTTGTATTGGTTGGGCATGAGGGTAAAGAGTGTGAGAGATTATATGGGACTCCTGGGATGTTGGACAGGGTACAAGATGTGGTGTTTTATGGAGTTAGGGCAAAATAGAAAAGGGGTAGGTTTGGTGTGGGGGAAACACGAAGGCAATATTCAAGTGGATAGTGAGGTGTATACACCTCCTACAAGACAGCTATACACATCAGGCTTGAGACTCAACTTGGTATAAATGACAACTGCAGCCACCATGTGATATAATCCTAGCACTTAGGCTGTATTAGGGGTGTAGAAGCAGGAGGTTCAGAAGTTCAAGGCCATTCCTCAGCAAATTTCCTCAGTGAATTTCAGGTCTGTCTGGAATACGCAAATCTCTATCCATGGGCTGAGATTCAGTGTAGGGGTGCAGCACAGCCGTGGAGACTCATGGGGGCCCTGAGGTGCCTACCTGCTGTGCCAGCATGTCTGGCTCCCAGTCACCCCTCCTAGGTTGCTGTCCTCTAAGCAACCACCCTGGGTACAGCACCACACAGGAACCACTGAAGTGGGCTCCACAACGGGGGGCTTATGCCTGAGGATGCCCAGGGGACATGGAACCTCTTCTTGCACTATTGAGCCCATCACCCTCTGAGTGGCAGCTGGGTAACACCTTCCAGATAATTAATTGCTGGGTGTGGCAGGGCATGCCTGTCATCCCAACACTTGCAAGGCAGAGACAAGAGGATTGAAAGCTCAAGACAAGCCGAGCTATACAGTAAGTCACTGCCGCCGGGTGGTGGTGGCACACACCTTTAATCCCAGCACTCAGGAGGCAGAGGCAAGCAAATCTTTGTGAGTTCAAAACCAGCCTGGTCTACAAGAGCTAGTTCTAGGACAGACTCCAAAGCTACAGAGAANGTGGTGGCACACACCTTTAATCCCAGCACTCAGGAGGCAGAGGCAAGCAAATCTTTGTGAGTTCAAAACCAGCCTGGTCTACAAGAGCTAGTTCTAGGACAGACTCCAAAGCTACAGAGAAACCCTGTCTTGAAAACATCCAAAAGAAAAAACCACACACAAAAACCAGGAGCCTCTCCTGATACCCTCAGCACCACAAGCAAGAACACTGGCAAAAGGGCAGTGCACATCATGTTGTAGCCAAGTGACTGGTGGGATGGTGACCTCAAACCTGAACAGCAGCAAGATGAGAATGCTAGATTTGGGACAGTTTCTTCTACCCATTTTTGTTGGTGCCCTCCAGCCCTGCATGGAGATCCCCTTTTAAGAGGCCATCCCCACATAGCGCCACAGAGGTGCCCTTGCTTCCTGGAGCATCATCCTTGCTCCCCAGAAGGGCTAGCAGGAGCTACATCTGGGATTCTGCCATAGTCCTGTGAAGATAGCCAAGGAGGCATGGGCCATCCCTTCTGGGGATGAGTATGGTATGGCAGGAGGGAAGCTGTCACCCATCCGCCCGCCCACCCATCCTGCGTTCTCTAGCCTTCACAGGGCCTAGTCCAAGTCTTTTCTAGTTTGAGATAAAAAAGACAGGCTTGGCCTCTGTCAACAGCCTTCGTTCTGGCATCAGAAAGATGTCTCTCCGTTGCCATATGCTGTGTCTTAAGGAAGCTGAACTCACTAGGGGGATCTCAGAAAGAAGCTGGGTTCACTCGCTGAGAGCAAGAATGAGGGCTCCAGATGACTCTTTCCCTGTGGGTCTTTGGAAGGAGACAGGCTGACTGTCACAGAACAGGAGCAACTGGGAACAGCAACGCTGAAGACCATACACCCAGAGTATCTGCAGGACCTGAGTCAAAAGTACCCATGTAGGCTCGACATGCCACACGTCTCCCTACTGAAGTTACAAATCAACGCTCAAGACCACACACCCATAGTATCTGCAGGGCCTGAGTCAAAAGTACTCATGCAGGCTCGACATGCCACATGTCTCCTCACTTGAGTTACAAATCAAGCTAGCAAACTGTGATCAGTATGCTGTCACCCCGCCCGGACAAACACACCTCTAAAACAACCTGACAGCCAACTTCCCTTTTGCCCTTGGAAGTCTGATTCCTTAAATTCTGTGTTCAAATGGGGGAGCCCAGGGAGGACAAACCTTGGCTCATAACCACCCTCACCTGGTTTCCTCACCTCTGTCCCTGCCCCAGAGGCCTGAGGTGCGTGCAAGCAGATCCTCTCATTGGAACATCTAAGAGCTGCCGACTCTCTACCTCCCTGGCATGAGACGTAGATGTGGGAGGTCTATCAGAATATATCCAGCATAGCCACTAAATAACAACCCATATAAAATTATTCATAGCGATTGATGAAAGGCAGGCGACTACAACAGAGCTTGGCATCATGATAAACAAAGCTGAAGTCTCGATAGTAGTGTGTGTTCAATACTGCATCACTTGGTGGCCGGGAATAACGGGAAGGCAGCTCCCAAAGGGGGCAGAATCTCCCCAGTGATGCTAAGTTTAGCGCTGAGAATGAGATCAGAGCCCAAGTCCCCGGAGCCCATGGTTTCCCTCATATCTAATCCTTTCCCTTTATTTGAACAATGAGCAAAATAGAAGACTGTTTCCTGCATTTTGTATGGGAAGGGACTGCGGAAGCCGCTGGACATGCAAGCCTAGCAAGTGGAAAAAGAAAAAAATGCCCCTATGATCCTCCTCTCTGAATATCAAACATGAGACAGGCTAACATTCCCTCTCAACAGGAGCTAGCTTAGGGACAGTTACTCACATGAAGACCAGAACCACACTCCAGTAAGGTACTTAGCACTATCTTCTTTCCCCTCTTCTCTCTCCCTCCCTCTCTTCAAAAAAAGATGTAGTCCAGGCTGGTCTTGAACTCTTGATCCTTCTGAGCCTCGAGTATTAGGATTACAGGTAAGTAATCATGGCCAGCTCATCTTAGGTTTTTATTTTTGTTTTGTTTTCTATTTTATTCCCTTTTCCACCCCACTTGCTCAATCATCAGACTATTGTTCCACAAACCATTTGATATGGGGAGCAGCAACAATATGTCATAACCCAGAGCTGGTAATTATTTTATCCCTTGGGCAGGAACTCAAGCTTAGGAACCTGAAAGCAGGAACTTGGAGCATAAACCATGTGAAAATGCTGCCTACTGGCCTGCATAAAAGCCTACAGGGCATTTTCTTGGTTGATTGCTAATGAACATAGGAGGGCCCAGCTCAGCGTGGATGGTACTATCCCCAGGCAGCTGGACTGGGTAGATAAGGTTAGTAGCTATGGTTGGAGAGATAGCTCAGTGGTTAAGAACACATACTACTACTTATCCAGAGGACCTGAGCCTGGTTCTCAGGACCCATATGAAGCAGTTCACAAACACCTGTAACTCCAGCATCCTGGCCTCCTGGGGCACCTACACACATATGCATACACACATATGTGTACAATTAAAATTTAAAAAGTTAGTGGAGCATAGGCTCAGGAGCCAACTAGGGAGCAAGCTCGCTCTCCCGAAGCCACTGTACTTTCTTCCGTTCATCTAAAGCTGGACGGCACCCATCTCATGAGGGCCATACTCCAAAGTAAGCATCATGATGCCTAAATAGACAAACTGAGAGAAAAGTGCAAAGGAACTATAGGAACTGGCCCGGAACTGGGTACTCAGAAGGAAACCCTGCACAGCTTTCCCTCGAAATGTCATCTGATCTCAGAACATATGCACCAGAGACGTGGGCTTTTCCGGATCTCTGACACGAAGGAGCCGGAGTCGTTCTCTCAGTCTGTGACTTCGTTCAGCAGGCTCCGCTCACCCTGACAGTGTTGGTGGGAATGGGAAACACGCCAGCTTCTCATCATTCCCTGCAGATTTCTTAATTAACTTGCAGATCCTGCCGATGTTTTGGAGCGGAGCCCTTCCTCTGCTATTTTTAGGGGCTCATTTAGCTAGCTCGTCTTCATGAGTGACACGCATATGTGCACTACGGATTGAGTGGGGGAAGGGGCACTGGCGAGGCATCCAGAAGGGCATCACAGATTTAGGGCTCTGGCCCCATATCCTCCTGCCACCACCAGGGGTTTCAGAACAGCTCCTGGTCTTGAAGAGAACCCCTGGGAAGAGGACAAACCAACATTCCCTGCCAAAGCTGCAGTGTGGACTGGCTAATTTTGTTGTCTTCCCAGGTCCTACACAGCATCCATGTCCCTGGCAAGTCATACGGCGAATGGATTCCGTGGATGGGAACATATGAGAACAGGGAGGAATTTCTGAAAACACTTATTCTGAAGTCACTTCACTTACTCCAGCACCTTGTGTTAGAGGCACAGAAATATCAGCCGAGGAGAGCATGGTGACTTCTAACTTATGGTCGCAGCCAGCCAAATTCCCAACATGCACTGAGGAAGGGTTTGTGAAGTCCTGCCCCTATCTGAGGAGTTATTGGTAGTTAATGGAGACTGGAGGAGGAAGAGTCAGTTTTCTTCAAGGACATGGGCCTTGAGAGGCTGCCCATGCTCTAACATACAGAGAGAGATGGGGGAGAGGGTGGGCACAGAATAGGGGAGAGAACTAAAGGGGAGGTATGGTAGCTTGAATGTCATAGATCATTTTCTATTGCCTTCTGATGAAGATGTAGCCAGCACCATCTCTGCATGCCACCATGATGATAATGGACTGAACCTCTGAAACTGTAAGCTGCCACCGTGATTAAATGTTTTCCTGTATAAAAGTTGTCATATTCATGGTGTCTCTTCTTCACAGCAATAGAAACCCTAAGACAGGAGGGAATGGGGACTGGATTGGATCCAGACATTATAAGAACGTGTGAATATTACACATTTAATTTAAAAACGAAGAAGTAAGTGCTGGATCATACACACCAGCCCTAGGACCACGGGACCAGAAAGGGCCTTGGTGAAATGCAAGCATCACAGAGAAGTACCAGGAAAGGGCTTGCAACCTTGCCTTCCTTGCTCCAGAACCACCCAGAACTGCAGAGAGCAATAGCTCCTATCTGCACCTCCTCATACAACACAGAGCGAAGCCTGCGAGAGCTGGAAAGATCTGAAAACTTCACCTTCCAACTCAGTGCAGCTGCACCAATTCATTCCAAAAGTAATCTTTTTATTTTAATTTTCTATTATTTAATCTCCACTCTTGCATACATGGTGGTTTGGTTATCTGTATGTTGTACGGTTAGGTTTTAGGGTTTTTGTGTTTGTTTCTTCACCCAGTCTATCACAGGACATTCTTTTCTATCCCTTTCACTCATATTTAATATACTTCCCTTCTTCCCTGTCTCCTCCTTTTACTTCTTAATTATAACATTCCATTTCTCTAACAATCTCTAAAACCTAAGGACCCTAACAGTATCCCAGCTTGCTCCTCCAAGCTACACCTCAATTTCTTTTCTTTACAAAGTTGATCTTATACTTAGCCCTTCTCTAGCCTTGCCTACTTCCCTACCAATCCTAATCTTGTGTTTTGTTTTTGAGAAAGGGTCTCACTATGAGGCCCTAGCTGTCCTGGAACTTACTGTGTAAACCAGGCTGGCCTCAAACCCATAGAGACTGTCCTGCCTCTGCCTGAGTACTGGGATTGAAGGTGTGAGTCCCATCCCTGCCCTCCAATCTTTGCCTTTCTGAAGTCTGAGGCTGTTCCGCACTACCCTTGGTGGCTTATCCTCCAACATTTATTGAAGCTGAAAGGGTGGCTGTTGTTATATTTGTATAGCAGCTGAGTTGTTCTCAGACAGTCCTGAGCAACAAAAGAACTCCAGATGTATAAAGCAAACCCCAGTATAGCAACATTAAAACGCACATGCGCACACACACACAACCAAGGCAAAAATTCCTCAAAAAATATTAATCCTATAGTAATGGCATCTAGTGAGAGTGAGTTAGATGGAATCCAAGACAGGGGACTCAAAAGAAATTAGAGGAGAATAAGTTCCTAATTGAGAACACAGTTGACTGAAATAAGTAAAATGATGCAAGATACGAAAGAGGAACTCAACAGACAGAAATACTGAAGGAAAGCCAGTCTCCAATGCCGGGAACGAGAAACACAAAATCTGTGAAGGTCTCGCCAATAGATCAAGGATAGGACAGAATGTCTGGGCTAGAAGACGAGGTTTGGAAATGGAGACGATCAAATAGTAGCAAAGACAGTAAAAAGAGCCAGCAGAATGAAAGATATACACGGTATACAAAAGGCAAACCTATGGTAATGATATAGAAAGAGAAGGCTTTCACGTTTAAAGCATAGAAAACATTTTTAAAGGAATCATGAGGCTGGAGAGATGACCCAGGGCGAGGGTGGGGATGAGGAGTGGGAACAATTACCACTGTTAGAGAGGATCCAAGTTCAGATTCCAAAACTCATGTCGGGAGGCTCACAACCTCCAGGGGATCTGGCACTCTCTCTTCTGAACTCTGTGGGCATTCACAGATGTGTGTGGGTGTGCACGTGTGTGCATACACACGTGCATAAATAAAAATAAGTCTTTTTTTTTAAAAAAAGAATCATGGTGCTGGAGAGATGGCTCACTGTTAAGAGCACTGGCTGCTCTTGCAGAAGACCAGGGTTCAATTTCCAGCACCCACATGTTGGCTCACAACCATCTGAAACTCCAGTTCTAAGATCCACGCCCCCTTCATGGCCACTTCCAATGCTGAATGTATGCGGTGCATAGACATATATGGAGACAAAACTCTCAAATGCATAAAATAAAAGTAAATGAAAATTATTTTTAAAAATCCACAACACAAAAATTTTCAAAGTTAGGTAAAGAGATGCCTTTCCAGATATCTGAGACATTTGAGACACCAAACAGACAAAACCAGAAAAGAATTCCCCCAGACACATCATAATTAAAATACTAAATATATACAGCAGAGAAAGTAGATGAAAAGCAGCAAAAGTGAACACCAAGTCACATATCCAGGCAGGCCCATCAGAATAACAGCGGATAATTCAAATGAAATGCAAAAGCCAGGAAGGCTTGAAACGATGTATTTTCTGTTCTGAAAGACAACTGACAACTCCATACCTAGCGAAGCTGCCTGCCACAATGGAAGGAAAAATAAAAAATCCTTCTGCAGCAGATCCATAGTAAAGGAATCTATAACCACTAGTTCAGCTTTGCAGAAGATACGTAAGGGCATAAAGAGACATCAAAGTCACCTAGGTCATCACAAGAAAGGACAAATCACAGCAGAACAAGAGTTAAGAAGAGAGGAATATGAAAGACAAACACTACAAGATCAACAAAATGATGGGTCTAACGCTGCTTTTGTGGTGGTTAGGTTTTGTCTTCTCAGGTACGACCACTAGTAGGCTGTTCGTGCTCAAGTGGGTAGCATTACTTGGATTCAGGGGGTATAAGAAAAGAAAAGAAAAGAGAAGAGAAAAGAAAAAGGAGGACATGGAAGTGGGAGGAGGATGGGTGGCCCAGGGGGAGGAAGATGGGGGAGTCAAGGGTAGATATGATCAAGATGCACTGTATATATGTATGAAATTCACAAAGAATAAAAAAAGTTTAAAGAAAATACTTGTGCCATTTTCCTGCTTGAGCCTATGGCTTTTCTTAGTGATGAAAAACTCGGCTTTCCATTTAGCACCTTCTAGACACCAAGTACTCAGTAAATGTATGTTTAGTAGATAAATGCACATGAATTGTACTGGACTCAGAGTTAGCCTCCCTGGATATACAAGGGTGCCCTGGAAGCTCCCTAAAGGCTTCTTGAGCCTTGGATTCCATAAAACAACCTGGCTCTCCTGCCACACACGTGGAAGGGGGTACATCACCGACCAAAATAAAGAGCTTTCCTTCCTTCTTGTGTATGTGTGTGTGTGCGTATGTGTGTGTGTAAGAGAGAGAGAGAGAGAGAGAGAGAGAGAGAGAGAGAGAGTTTTAATCGCATCATGTGGTTAAGATTAGCAACTCTTCAATGTCAACTATAATCAAGGTAATTACTCAAGCTGTCAACTTGACTGTCTGAGGCAATCAAACCCCAACCATCAGCATCCCCCAGGAGGGCTTTTGGGAAAAGTTCAAACCTGGGAGCCACTAAAAGAGAAGACCTTGCAGGGAGCTTGTGGGTCCCCCTCCCAGGCCTGAGGTTCAGAGAACAGTGTGGCTTGTAAGGGCTGCCCAGATGCTAATCCGTTAACACTAGAGAAATCCGTTCTGTTCAGACCTCCACACAGCAGTATTTCCAAGGGGAAACCCACAAAAGCATTCTGCAGGAAGTTACCACAGCAGCAGATCTCTGCATTTGGGGGCTATTTTGGTTGGTTCTCGGGGTACATTCATTCGCAGTACTTCTTTTACACCTTGTTGCTACAGGAGCAGAGTGGTCACAGTATACAGATGAAGAAACAGAGGCCAAAAATAGGGCTGGGTCTTTCCAAGGTCGGTGAGTAAGTGGTGAAGCTTTCTGGGCTACAGGCTGTGAATCAGGAGGTTGTTCAGAGCATCACAGTGAGGCTCCTGCAGCAGGACTCGAATTCTAGATTAGAAAAGACTTTCCAGGTCATTTGGAATTCCCTTTACCTTCTATTCTCATTTTGCTGGATGTCCCCAGTGACTCTTGATCCCCAGCAACAGGAGATGTGGGGCGTCCTAGGCCACTGGAGGTGCGTCACTAAATGTGGGTCCAGGAGTCTTAAGGCTTTCCCTTTTCTCTCTGGATTCTTGGCTCATGACATAGGCTGCTTGCTCACTGCACACTCCCGACCACGATATGTGATCCTTCCCAGAGACTCAGCAAACGGAACTCCATCCAAGGTCAAAAGAAACTTTTTCTAAGTAAATTATCTCAAGTATTTTGCAAGCACAAAACAAAACTGACTTACATACTAATCCTTGGCCTTGCTCCCTTCCTTAACTGGGCTTCTCTTGAATTTCTTCCGTCTTATTGGGACCTGCAAAAATCGTCCAATTCCTCTTCTTCCAATAGCCCAGTTTCCTCAATCCACTAATCTCTTTCTTGTACCAGTAGTAATGGGACATTTGTTTCTAATACTCATTGAGCAGGTAAAATGCCAAGTACTTGATACAGATTCTTGTATTTAAGCCTCTCCACATTACAGATTCTATACACCCTGTTTTACCTTGACAATATCACCACACTGGCAAACAGTAACACCGATACATCCAGGCAGGTTGAATCTACAGTTACCTAAAGCATCCATGGGGACTCCATCTGCTTCTTGTCTATCTTTCCTCCTGCCTCCAGTTCAACCACCACAATAACCTTCCCTGAATGTGGATAGGATGTGGGCTGGTAACTCTAAGAACCAAGTTAATCATCACCATTCTTTCACAGCGACCAAATCATCTGGTGATTTGTATTATTGTCATTGTTGTATATACTAGGCCCTCAGAGAACCACAATTATTGTCCCCCACACCCACCACACTAAGCAGAATTGATTGTGGCTATTAAAGCCATGAACCATTGGGCACATGGTCAGCTTACATCCCTCTCCTCATCCACTGAGTATCAAGAAAGAAGGGGTCCTCTCAGGTGTGTGTGCCCAGGTCCTTGTGGCAAGAGCTAACAGATTTACTACGAACGAACACTAAGGCTCTTTTCAGTTTCTCCTTAAAAATGCTACAATGCACACTTTAACATCTACATGTATCACAGAGGAGGAAGCATTGGGATAAAGTGAAGGAGTAATTCCCATTTTTTAATTGGCAAATCATCCTTCCTCAATGGTTGCACCAATTCATTACCACAGCGAAGATGAGATACTTCTGCAGACGTTTTATGCTTCTTTAGCACGAGAGCCAAACATTCTCAGTGATTCTAACCCATATGTTATATCTGGACAAGTTTTATTGCTCTAGAAAAAAAAGATTGGTTTACAGGCATTATTTATACGTTTGGAGTCTATCTGCCTATGGCAGTCTGCAGATACTTTCCTCCGAGTTGCGACCTCATTTTAAGGTGTCTTGTTTAGGAAGAGTCTAGGTATGGGCTATGCTGGCCAGTATCTTTTTCTTTTTGATGATGTGCATCTTTCACATGACATTGTATCCACTGAATTGCTTCACTGCCATCTCTATCACCTGCATATGCATCATTGGAGAGTCACGTCTGTCTTCTTGCCAAGTTTTCCTGTAGCATACCACAGCAAGGACTATTGACTAAGGAGAATAGGTTGATGGGAATATTATGAAGAAAATACAGGTAATTTTGTAAGAAAATCAATATACTGATTTTGTGATTTTTTTAAATAAAAGAATGCACTGTATACGTTGTGTTAAATACTGAGCCTTTTTTTTTTTAAGTCTAGCTGCTACTAACTTCTGCAACAATCCCAAATTACCAAAAAAATAAACTTTAGGGTCACATACGGTGAACTTGCCTAGTGAGGTCTTCCGTGCATAGTAGGTTGGTTGTATTACCTCTGTACCCAGAGTGTGGGTCAATCCTCATCCAAACAGTAGCATTAAGAGCTCCTCTCTTAGGCTGGAGAAATGGCTCAGCCATTAAAGCAAGGCTCACAACCAAAAATATAAGGGTATCACTACGATCTAGACAGGGTGCACACAGGGACACCCCCAACTTCCCGCCATTTCTCTTTGCCAGAAGCTCTACCCCATCTTGGCTTTCTTTTCTCCAAGGCTGAGTTTGTGGACAATGTCTTGTTTTTATGACTGGGCTTACTTCAGCTCTACTTGGACCTGGGTGCCTCTTGCTATCTGCCTACCTATCAGCCCTCCTACCCTCCCCAAGTGTTGTCTATCAGTCCTCCTACCCTCCCCCAAGTGTTGTCTACCTATCAGTCCTCCTACCCTCCCCCAAGTGTTGTCTATCAG
>LOEQ01000429.1:276645-295599 GCA_001685075.1 Bramus lutescens | reverse complement strand
CCTACCCTCCCCCAAGTGTTGTCTATCAGTCCTCCTACCCTCCCCCAAGTGTTGCCTACCTATCAGCACTCCTACCCTCCCCCAAGTGTTGCCTATCAGCCCTCCTACCCTCCCCCAAGTGTTGCCTATCAGTCTTCCTACCCTCCCCCAATTGTTGCCTACCTATCAGTCCTCCTACCCTTCCCCAATTGTTGCCTACCTATCAGTCCTCCTACCCTCCCCCAATTGTTGTCTACCTATCAGTCCTCCTACCCTCCCCTAGTGTTGTCTATCAGTCCTCCTACCCTCCCCCAAGTGTTGCACACTCTTACGCTCTCAACCTTCTACCCCATCTTCTGCTTCTTCATTATACTGACTTGCTAGGACCTTAATGTTTCCCACCTTTACCCCAGAACCGTATATTTCTCTTGCTGCTATCCTGAAGGGAAAAGCATCTCTCTTCCTAAGACTGAACCTACACACATGCTTCTGACTCCAATTCAGCTTTCCTGTTCAAATAACTTTGTCTCCTCTAGCCTCTAGTAGGCCTGTGGGCTCCTTGATTTGCACTGGCATTACCACTGTCAGGCAGTTCCCCACTGGAATTTCTTTAACTCCTGGCTGTTCTTCACTCTGTCTCCCAGTTAGCTCCCAGCCCCTCCAACAGCTCAGAAGCAATCCTTCAGAGATCATCACACCACTGCCCTCCACTCAGTCATTCAAAGGAGTATTAGGAACTGTGCCAAGCTGCGTATATTCAGCTGTCCCTTGAGACTATCATTTGCGTATTGAGTGTGGAGGTGACTGATACCAGGATCTTCTGGGAATATCAAAGTCTATGGAAATTCATCATGTCCTTTATATAAAATGGCTCACTGCTTGCATATAATTTATGTACATCTCCCTGATACTTGTCATTTCTGATTACTTACAACAAATATCTAGTGATCTAGTGTTATTTAAATGCTGCATAGTTGCATTGTGTTGTTTAGGGAAGGGCACAAAAGTCTATATATTCAGTTCAGAGAAATGGTTTTTCTTAGCATCTCTGCAGTTGCATCTCCTGATACAGAACCCACTGATACAGTGGACCAAATTGTAGACATGGAGAACCAAGTTACAGTATGATAAAGGCACATGTAAAGTATAAATGGAAATAGGACCACTAAGTCAGTGGATTGTGAGGGCCACTCTCAAGCAGATGGCTGGGAGTGAGAACAGGAGTGTATATACTCTGGGCTGAGAGAACAGATCTACTAGGAACACAGGCACAGGTAACAAGAAACAGATAATACTCTTTTGGGGAGGAGAACCAGGGTCCTGTACAGTCCCAGGCTCCAGGTTGGTGGATCTGCACTGTGAAGGTATTAGAGGAGGTGAGAAAGTCCACGGGGAGTTTTGACAAGGAAATGGTGACTCAGTGCAGACACACTATAAGCACAGGCACTCGCTTGTCTGTCTCCAGTCAATCATTAGCGTCATTCCGTGATCTGCATCAGTTTTCAGATAGCACCCAGATGAGTCTAGAAGGTGAGTCAGGAGATGCCATCATTCTCCAGGTGGCGGTGGTCAGGCAGGTGGCTGCTGGCAAAGAAGGTGTCTTGGTAGCTTCTTCCAGAGTCCTCCTAGGCATCCTCAACCCATGCTGCAGGAAGCTGAGGGCACTTTGCTGGCGGTTTTCTATATCCATTGCATTTCCAAAGCGGAAAGTCTTTCCCACTTGTTCCTTCTCTGGGTTCCTGATGAAATCTGACACCAATGCAGTTGTCAGTAACTCCTGCCCTGAAACTGTCCGCCTTCAGCTTGGTTGTCAGGTCTTTATTTGGAGAACATTCCACCAGCCTCCTGTGTCACCTCTCCCCTTATAGAGTGAACTTCAAAACCTTAATCTCCATCAGGCCTGTTGGAACCTTAAATCAACAATTCCCCAAATTAGAACTGTGTTCTTTTGGAACCACAGTAATTCCTTTTCACAAGATATCGTTTCTTTTAAGTAAAATGTAGAAATTATTGCAACAGCCTGGCTTCAGAGCCCAGCTATTGTTTATTTTATTATTCCCAAATCAGGGCAAGCATTTTGGAAGTCTCCATGCCAATAAAGTGTAACATTTTTGGGACGATATTGTGTAATGGGCTAGATGTGTCCTCGGCTCTCAAGGGAACTGACAGGACCTCGGAGAAACCCAGGAGGGCAGTGAAATAGTTTGTCTTCCATCTTTTGTGGCTTAGTAACTTGCATAAGAACTTTAGCCCTTTTGAACTCTCCCAAATTCTTTGCCCTTCTTTCCATTCTCATCTCCCTGTCAGAACCTTCACCTGGACCTGGCTTTTTAACTGACCACAAGGACAGCTTTGTAACTTGACGCACACATATAGATGTGCAGTTTCTGTTCCTATGGGCCCAGGCAGTTCACTGTAGCCAAACGCAGATTCCCTGGAGCTCTGTCACTGACCCAAAGAAATCCTCTTCCTTATTTGCCATTCCCACTGAGGGCTGTGCACTCAATCACAAAGCACAATCCTACCACACTTTCCTCCTGCTTAGAAATGTGTGGCAGCTCATCAACAAAAGCAGCACCCACCTCCTCTCTGACCATTTTCTAATAAACCCCTTCACGAACTCAGAGTGCTCTCCAAACCAAGACAAAACTTCTCAGCATGCTTCAGACATCACATCTTCGTGTCTGCCACTGTTCAGAATCCTCTCTAGCTCCCCACCAGCCAAGTATCCCTTCATCCAAAGCTCTCTTCCTTGAAAGACCTTGACCTTTTGCCCTTCTGAAACTCAAGACCTTTTAGAGCTGACTATACAAAAATATTCAGTTTGAGAGAAGGGATCATCTTATGCTTGTAACCTCCTAATTCCCCAGCACAATGACCAGACTAAAATGGTGACACTTTATAAGAATTTTAGACTAGATTACACCCAAACCTCTCTTATACCTTGGTCACAGTGGTGTCCTTCATTCTAATTCTAAAACATAAACCTTTTCATTAATGGCCACTGGGCTCAAACTAAAGGAAAACAGCTATCTTGCTGCTACCCTTATCTTTTTTTTTTNTTTTGGATTTTCGAGACAGGGTTTCTCTGTGTAGCTCTGGCTATCCTGGAACTCTCACTGTAGACCAGGCTGGCCTCGAACTCAGAGATCCTCCTGCCTCTGCCTCTCCAGTGCTGGGATTAAAGGCCTGCACTGCCACTGCCGGTCTCTTAGACATTTTTAAGCAAAAACCCAATATTGGCTATGTACTTGGTATGAAGCCCCACAGCGTACTCTGGCACTGCTCCAATCTGTGACCCCTACACAAGTGTTTGGCCTATTTGTCTGCATTTTGCACAATGGAATTCCTGCTACTGAGCTGGTAGAAAATGTACTTCTGAAATGTAATAAATCAGCGGCGTTTTACTTTTAGAATACTCAAGTTATCCAGACCACATACCAAAAGACCTGTTTGCACTATTAATTTCTACAACGCTCACCTGCTTCCAACTGTGAGAAAGCTTAAGAGGCACAATTATCTCCCAACACAAAGAGTGTGTCCTTGTGCCATTTACCAAAATTATTTCTAAAAATCATACACTTGTTTCCTCAGATCACTTTCTTATAAATATATTTTCAAAGGGAGTTCTTCCTGTTAGTAACTACTGATCGAGTCCTTAACAGAGTTATGACTTCTGTGACAAAATGGATTGTATTTTCCAAGTAGTTCATGCTAAAATGACTTCCATTTCATTTGAATAGATCCCTGACTTAAGCAGGTATGATCCATCTCAAAATTGCTTTAAGTTCTGTGTGTTTTCATTTAAAGGCTTGCATAGTACAGGCCTTAAACCAAATGATATAAAAAGCTCATGCACAGTGCACCTATAATCTCTGAGTGCTGGCAAACTACTGTAGGGCATTCACAGAATTTAGATGGCTATTCTAGCAGAAACCCCATGGAAATACACAATCCACAGTATTACCTGTTCTGAAGATACAATTCCCACACAGTTAAGAGCGGGCTATTTTTTCCTCTGCCAAAACTTTCAGAATTTCTCTAATTTAGTTAGGTCTAAATGACCCACATCCATCTGATTTGCAGCCCTCCTCAAAAGCACATAAAATGTGACTTTAGCATCCATATTAAAACTTAATAATGCTCTGTATAGCTAGCTACCTTTCATAAACTATTGATTGCACATCAAAAGAACTTTATTGGAAAAGGTATTTAAAAAGGAAATATTTCTAAGTTAAAAAAGGCACTATTTAAAAAAAGGAAGATCAAGACAACTGCTCGACGGCCACTAACAGAAGACAGAGTTCCCTGTAAGTTCCAGTATCTGTAAAATACTGGTTTGTAAAATGAGAATACAAATGCTGAGATGACAGATCAAACCTACAGGTCTGATCGCATTTCTGCTCCCGGGGTGGGGTGGGCAGAAAGATCAGTGAAGTCTCACAGCTGATTTGAGAAAGTCCAGCCTTTAACAGTAGGCAGAGTCGTGAGACTCAATCCCACTTACACCCCAAGTCCTCCAAAGCACAGAAGCTGGTAAAACCAGGCAGCTCAAGCCATGGAGAAAGTGTGTGGGATGAGACTATGGTAAGGATTACATAAGGGCTGTGATGGGAATTTAGCTATACAGCTATCCCTACTCAGTCCTCAACTCCACATCAGGAGGTAATAAATAACCTATGTTCAGCGAAAACAGAGGGTCAACCCCCCCACACACACATACCACGTAGCTCTGAAATGCTAGCTCTGAATGCTAAATGAAACCCTTCCCATCCTATAAGACTCTTCTCTCCAGATTCGAAGCCGCAAAGACAAGGAAGGGCTACAGACTGGCAACAGCGCAGAAAACGCCAGGCCTTCCATAAGTGAAGCAACCTACTCAGGTTTCAAATACTTCAGTCACAATTTTTGGTCTTGTTCTTAAGCAGACAACCAAGAATTAAAAACGTCTAAGAAGCTACGAACTTGGAAGAGAAGATCAAAGCAGACAGATGAAATCATCTTGGAGAAAGACAGACACAAAAAAGCAATAGCGACTTCCCAGAAAGCTGAGCACAAGACAGGGACGGAAAACTAGCACAAGCACAAGAAATGTCCCAAGTCCCATATTTCAGTATTGAGATTGTTTTCGTTGAAGAGAACTCATAAAGTAAGAGCAAGAAACTCATTAATGAAGTAACTACCATTTTCCAGAGCTGGCCATGACTGGCCAAATTCTAAATGGTGACTGTGTCCAGAACCAAGAGCCACACTGAAGACAAAGTTTTAGAACACAGCAGACAAGAGGGAGAAAAGTAGACTGCATTTTAGCTGGCTTTCCAACAGTAATGCAGAGAGCAAGATGATAGAGTGATGCCTTCAAACTCGTGAAGGGAAGAATTTCACTACTTAGAACCCTGTATTCATCAGGCCACCCACCCAAACTGTAAAATATTAATTTCAGACATACACATTGTGAAAATGTTTTTTTCCTGTCTTTTCTCAAGAAATTACTAAAATACACCATTCCAGCAAAGTATGAAACTGGAGGAGAAAAGGTTGGAGAATAATAATTGGAACGTAAGAAAAAGAGGACCCAGGAAGAGAAAGGCCTTAAGAATACTCAGATACACCAGACCCACATGACTGAGAGTCACAGTGAAGTTGCCCACACCACAGTTCCCACTGCCTCTGTAAGCACAGGCTGCCTGCCACTTTGGTCCAGGTATTTTCTGTATTCCTTAGACTTTGTCCAAGCCTTAATCAGTCACACACACACCCCACCTCTAAGTCCTGTGCTTTTAATTTACCCAAGGAGATGGCAGGGAAGCAAGTTTAGGCACAGAAAACAGTGAGCCCCACACATCTAGGGTTGGCCTTACACAGCAGACATATTAGGTACTATGACTGCTGAGTTTGATCTCCAGGACTCACTGTGACCTGACCCCCATACACTGTCTTCCCCAAGCAGGCTCTCAAAACTTACTGGAGAAGCTAACAGTAAACCATGCCCCAGGGACTCTAGCTGATCTAGTTGAGCACTGCTCTCCTGCCACTGTTGGGCCTGCTGTTATTCAGCTTTTAAAAACTAAACAGTTCGTTGTCTAGGGCTGTAACAGTTGCAGAAAGGAAGAAAGGGAAGTCTGACAGAGAAATGAAGGTAATGACTGACAGTGTCTGTGGGTTGTGACGAAAGGCCCAGCAGTGGGACAGACAGAGGTGCCCAAAGTGCTACAGTCTTGTAGGCTGTTTTTAACTTGTAGGCGCACAGGTCACTGCTATCTTTTAAACAGTGGCTACCCCTTTATAGAGTAGGTATGGTCCATTAAACACACAATTACAGCATGGAAGAATTTCCCTTTCACAGAAAAAGCAGCATTTTTACTGCTTTACTGACTGCAGGATTCCCCCCACTGGGTTCCCGAAAAGGCCTGTGCTTCCTCAGTGTTACACCAAGTAGGTTCTGGAAACTAAAGCAAAGGTCACAGGACAAAGCTCTTTCACATCACTACATTTTGGTTATACTACAAAACTTTTTTCCTATTCTCGTTCAGCCTGTACTTGTGGTGATATTTGAGAATATACTGTTTATTATCTACAATACTGTTTTCTTTTTACTTTGTTATTTCTTTTGACAGAGTCTCACTCCATATGCCAGGCTGGCCTGGAACTAATGGCAATCCTGTCTCAGGGGTCTGGAGTGCTGAGATTATAGGTGTGAATGCATTAAACAAATCAAAAAACCTGCTTTCTTTAAATGGAAGTGAAGATAAGCAGATTAAGAAAAACAAATCAATCACAAAGTACATCATATACACCTTCAATCTACACTCTTTGTCCTCTAGAAGATTCCCTTTGAGCAACACGATTGTCAACCGGGTGCAATCTAAAAAAAGACAAACTGTTCAGATTGCCCGGGTTCTGGGAGGAAACACCACATCCCATCTCCCCTCCTATAGTGGGTGTGTCTCTCCATCACCAGGCACTCCCGACTGCCCACTCTAGGGCATCTGTATCTCTTTCCTGTAATTGGTAAGAGGATGCTGTCGACACCTGATGCTCCTGCCAGGTCTCCCTAGAGATGATCCCATCCTCTCTTGGCAAGCAGCCTCTCAGCTGGGATGGTCTGCACTGCATCTCTAGCAGCCTGGTAGAGGTCTCGGCTAATGAAAGCCACTGGAAGAGGAACTGTTGCCAGCAAGAAGGCTGATGATCTTTAAAACTAGCAGTGACTGACAAAAAGAACTGTTATTTGTTCCCTATTTCCTTCAAAACCATCCTCGGTAGATGTAAAATCTAGTGGAAACTCAAAATGGTATTGCATCACAAAATATTTCAAATTCACAAGTAACAAACTGGAAAAACAAAACCAAGAATCACCCAGTAGTCACCATCAAGTTTTCTGTTTTATTTAAGATTTTAGTTTTAATTCTGAAGAAAGAGGTACATTTCCTTGTTTTTAGTTTTAGCATCAGGTTATAACCAGGTTTGTTTTCTTGTCTCCTGTCTTTTCAATACTGCACAAACGTCCAGAAACTACAGGGTTAAGTAAAAGCTGCAGGCAAAGAGGTCAGAGATTTGCTCCTGTTGGTGATCAGATGGCCCCAGAGTGCTGGCTCAGAGTGCCCTGCCATGTGGACTTATGGTCAAAGAAAAAGATTCTGACAGAGGAGAAAGACTGAGGAAATCATTTATAATTCAGCTCTTATATTATGGATAGGTATTAAATCTATGAATACTTTTTTCCTTTAAAACATCTGAATTTAAATCTAAAGCCCCCAATTTTTTTTTCTTTAAAAAATTTACTTCTTCTTTATAAACTCTTTAGCAGTAGGCCAGATCCTACAGATAATTCATCTTGCCATCCACTACCAATAAACTTCCCTTTGCTTAAGGACACAATTGAGTCCTCCCCATCAATTCAATAAGAATTTAAAATGAAAAGCATTTTTCCTGCAATAGTGAAAAGCTGAATACAAGATGGATTCCAGAACCAATGCTTTCCCCCATGCATTTAGCAATCTCATTCCAATCGGCCTGGTTTTCAGTCTGCAGTTGATAATGCATTTACTTGACCTTTCCTACAGATTAATTGTCATTTCCTGCTAAGCAGACTATGTCATTATTATGAGCGACTGACACACAGTAATTTTCTAAGTATTGAGACTGCCTTTTGATTTTCTTTTTCCTCTGCTTAAAAAGGCATTTCCTCCCCAGAACCATTCAACACTGTCACTCACTCAAATGCTGGATCAACTGAAACTTTTACAATCAAACAAAAGATGGTAAAGACGCTGTGAGCGCATCGCATCTGGGGGTAGGGAGAAAAAAATGACCAGGAACTGGATTCTTCAGAACGTAAGAGATGAGAAGGGAGCTAGCTGTGAGTGGGCCAAGAGGGAGAAACAGGGTGGACAGATCCTGCCCTTCTGAACTCCCTCTTTGCTTAGTGGTGGTCCAGTGTAGAACTCTGTAGCAGATCTGTAGGGGTTTTGCTGGGGGGTCTGAAGGCTGTCTGGAAGCCTGGGGGTGGGGAGTGGAAGCTGGAAGGATTTGAAGGAGGTGGGTAAGGATTCCAACTGGCTCTGTGCAGAGGGATCTGTGTGCTGAAGGGGGCGCTGTGGTGAGTCTGTGACGGGGCAGCGCTGGGGCCGTCCATCTCTGTGAGGGCCTGAAGGGATTTTAGCCAGTGTGGAGGATTATCATCTTGAATAGAGTCTAAACTGTTTCCTGAAGATGCTGGAATACCTACAGAGGAAACAGGAGACAAAAAGAAAACGGTGAGTTTGTAAGGAAAGAGCACCAAGGTACTCTGTTAAAATTTAAAGAGTGGTTTATTTACCCGAGAAATAAAAGAATTACAATTTTAAATTTCCAACTGAAACTTAAAAAAAAAAGTTCTTTTAACCACTCTCCCCCTTTTCCAGCAATGACCAAGATTTACTGTTGCATAAACACTCCTCTTCAACTATGAACTTACTCCCTCACTTTCAGAGGCGGAACAGCGGAAAAACAAAACCAAAAATCCCCCAACAGCCTTCCCACAAAGAAGCCCAGGATCCCCAGAAGCAAATGGCGTATTTCCCTATTGCACTTGCCCTTCTCCAATAGGGATCTGAACAAGGACAGCCTTATATAGGGAGCTTTATAAAGAGTGGAGTATGTTTCTCTTAACACGGCTCAGTTAGACCCTTTTGTACTTTGAGGCCTACAAAATACACGCATGCTGCCAGACTAGTAACACCTACTTACACCAAAAGGAGCAACCAAGGCACACAACTAGGCTAACTGGTTCACCATGACCCTAAGAATGAATCAGGCTTTGTGAAAGGAACTCATGACTCATGTCGGAAAGACCCCTGTTCTGATTTAACTTGTGCAAAACCAAAAGGCCCCCACTGATGGCTGTGGGTGGAGCTGAAGGGAGCGAGAAAGTTACCTGTGATGATGGCTGGGTCTGTCCAGCTGCCAGGGCTGTCCCAACTCACGCTGTCGGAGGTGGCAGTGTTGGACGTTGGTGCACTGTGGTTGGCGTTGGAGGGGGAAGAAGAATTGGGCAGTCCACCAAAGTTGATGTTAATGTTGGGTAGAAGTGCCCTTAGCCCGTCCTGCCATTCCTTCATATTTAAACTCTCTACAGAACTGTTGTTGTCTGGGAGATTTACCAACAAAAAAATGAAAGATAAAAAAATAAAAAGCTGACGTTAGAAACATATGCTGTTCTTTGGTGGTTAAGCGGGAGAGGAATTACTCTTTCTTTACTGAGCGTTAATGGGTCGTCCTACAAACTGGGTTAGGGCTTTGCTTGTGAGCTCAGGGTCTTCAAGTGAGAGACAGGAAGCTTTCTCAGGCTGATGGGAGGGACCTCCTGACTACTACAAGTGTACAAATCAGTAATCCAGCTGCAGGACTCAATACTCCAGTGACAAGCCAGCACCAGCTACATGACAAAGTTTCACAATGTGAGGCTATTTAGCCAGCTCAGTTGATGTACACTATTAGAAAAAGAAATTCTGTCAATTCACTATAGGAGCTCATTTCTGGGTCCATTAAAAGGAAGAAAGTCATTTTATGGAGAATAAACATAAGCCAAAAGTAAAAGAAAGCCAAGTTCTCCTGATTACAAACTTGGTATTGCATTGCAGGGGCATGATCAGATAATCAGATAATCAACAGACTTATGAATCTGGAAAGGACATTTTCCCTGAAGAGCAGCAAGTGGGGACTGGGCACCTCTTGGAGCTGGTCCCCGGCATCTCTCAGCTCTGCTCTACACTCCTCTCCAGCTCCACAGAGTTTAAGCCTACAGTTTTCAGAGTCTTTATGGATATTGTCAAACAGAAGTCGCTACCGATGTAAAATGGGTTTGTATCAACTGTGGTTTAAACTGGGGTTTACTATTGTTCACAACCCATATGTAATACTTGGGGCTGGTAAGGTAAAGTCTAACAACTCCTTAGAATAATTGTTTTATTGAAAATAAGAATGAATCAAATGACCAACTATAGCTTCTGAAAAGCAAAAACATCTCTGTCTACAGAACTGATCAGCAATCAACATGGAGGATAATATCAACAGTGACAATGATAGATCAGGCAGTCTATGCTCTTTGATAAATTCAGAATTTTCTCTTCAAATTTTGCTTCACCCCATCACTGACCTATGGTCAGATTTTACTAGGTTTCAGCAAATGTAGCATCTCATGGTACTATCATTTATGGAAGACAAACACAACTTAAAGCAATAAAGCTCATCTCTGAACCTGACTGAAATGAAGAACACTCTACACTAGGTAAACGAAACAATGGGGGCAGGGGCAGTGTCCTCAAACTTAACTTTACTTCACAACTGGTATTATTTCCTAAGCCTTATTCTTCTTACACCTGCATATTATTTTATTTTGCATTGTACAAGGCACTGTACAGTTAATGATTTCATTTGATCGTCACAACTCTGTGAGGTAAATAGGTAAAAAACAGACAGGGACATTTTCTACTATTAGTCTTAGCAGTGCATGCTTGAATCCTAGCTAGTAATACCCAAGGTGAATGGGGCAGGGGAACCACAGCAACATGGCAAGACTGCCCCAAAAGAGAAAAAAGTTGCCCTCATTTATAAAACTCATTTTTGGTAACTTGAGAACAGACAGAGGGATATATTTGAAAAAAATATTATTATCAAGATCTCTCTTGGTCTACTTTGTGTAGACTATTAATTGAATTTTTTTAAGAGTCAAACATTTAAGGGTCCTACAAAGTCCACAATTAAAAAGAAACAAAGAAAACAGAAGTATCACTAGCCTGTCTATCAGGGATGATGGGCAGGACACAGAAATAACACACCTCAAAGAACAGGCCAAGAGACCACCCCCACCCTGTGTTGTGTTACTGGAGGTTAAACTCAGAACTGTTTGTGAGCTAGGAAAGCACTCTATCACTGAGCTACACCTCCAAGCCCCAAGAACCAGCCTCCCTCCTTGAGACAAGGTCTTATGCATCTGGCTGGCCTTGAACTTCCTATATAAGTAAAGGTGACTGATCCTCTTGCCTCTGCTTCTGGAGTACTGAAAGTACAAGTGCATTCCAGGTTTACATGATGCTGGGACTCACACCCAGGGCTTCCTGCACTCTAGGCAAACGTTCTATCAACTATACTAAATACCCCCAGGATCTACCAATCCCGAGCATGAAACATTCTAACTGAAAATATAATCATCAGTGTTTCCCTCTAAGTCCATAACTTGCACTACACATAAGTAAGATCCTCCTGAAAAAACCTGAAATCATAGGATGTGTTCAATTACAGGAAGGTTTAGTGGGTAAGACACAGTATGGCTTCTAAAGCAGTGAAACTGAGGGGAGAATAAACTTAGAAAGCTGTTCTATGAAGCAAAGCTAAACTCTGAGAAACAAAACCTTCAACGCCTTGGTAAGAAAAAGATGCTGTGTAACTATGGGAATGACTACAGGATGGTAATTCCTCCTGGCTGGTCTGGGTGGTCTAGGCCAACGACTGGCTTCTCTCTTCCTTACCTCACTCATAATATTTTCTCAACTGTTACTTTATATTTGCCCAAAGCAAAACACAAGAACATTTACCTCCACTTACTGAGTACCGCAGTCAGGAAAACTTACTATGAGGCTAGTAACAATGCTGTCAAAAGGCAGCAAGGAGCCCTGCACCCTACATCTCAGCTTTGCTGCCAACCAATTTAAAAAAAAAAACTTTTTCTTTCTTTTTAATCAAAGGCTATTTGTTCCCCTGATTGCAAAATAATACAACTCTGCTATAGTGTTACCCAAAGGTAGTCATCTCTGGTACATGGCACATAAACAACGGGAAACTATAAACTCAGGATAGCTTGAATATAAGAGAGCTTGGGAAATAATCTTTACTGAAAAACATCAAACAACATTTGTTCCTCTCCCCACCCCTCAAAACAAAGCAGGTGCCTAAACATTCTGGAAGCTTTAGAGCATACGTAATGTGTGGCTTACAGTGAAGACATGTAGGGGAGGGGCACTACACAAGACAAGACCCACAGCCTTAGCTTGTGGAATGGAAACATATTCCATAGAGCTTAGGAGAAAGCTTTACTTCAACACCTTCTCTATTGCTGAGTGTACAGACAAAGGCAACCAACCTCATCAACACAGTTCCATATACCCTACCTCACAGCTTGACCTGGATTCCTTTTGACAGTAGACCTCTAGTAAAGTCCATCCCTGGAAACACAGCCAAGTTTGTTTCTATAGTAAGTGCTGTCACTGAGCCACATCCTGGCTTGGCAGCCACTGGCACTGCACTACAATCCTCGTGTGGCTAGCTGTCCTACACACTGTGGGATGCTTACCAGCACCATACCTTCCAGATGCTAGCTGTGACAATCCAATGTGTTTGCGGATATTCTAAGTATCATGGGAGGGAAGTGGGGCAAAGTCTCCCATTAGGACCATGGACAAAGAAACAGGACTCCTTTGCTTTTAAGGCTACATTCCCTCTCCAAACAGTATCAGCACTTGGATCACACTGACTCAATAGGGTGTAACTTAATTTTCTTTTAAGGATTCATACAAAACATGGGGCTGAAAACTGTCACCGGGCTGCAGAAGGCAGCTCTAGGGCTGCCTGTCAATATCACCTTGAACATGCGACATACCTAGTCTCTTAGCTGAACTCCACTGCCTTACCCATATGCAGATAGAATAGAGAAGTCATAGAAGCATTCATTTTCAATAAATGACTAACAAGTGTTTCTCTATTGGTCACCAGTAAACCTCCCAATGAGGCAAGGCAGCAGATGTCTAACTTGCCGGAAGTGGGCAAGTATACAGGTATCTTAAGAACCTAGCCGTAACAGTCACTGTGCTCATAGAGGTGCTGTGTGGCCAACCTGATTAGCATGTCTGCCTATGGCCAAAACATTGCAAAGGTGAGAAGAACATGGAAAGGAATCACAAAAGCAGAACGTGAAAAGACCAAGCAAGGTACAAATTAGATCAAGTCACTAAATATATTTTATGATACAAATGATACTTTTTTTAAATGTAATTAGTGCTGGCAGGGCTATCTGTAAACACACAGGCCTTATCAACTAAGATAGTTTGACACAATTAAATCACAGCTATGCCAAGTCCTCCAGCTCTTTTACACTTGGGTAGGATCAGCTGGTTCACAAATTTGGCCCTAATTCTTAGTTTTCATCTACCAGACTGCAGTACTGGGACCAGAGAACTCATATTTCAAGTTAAATTATCCTCAAAGAGTGGCCTGACAACACCCTGTGTGAGTCCCAGTTAGAAAGCAGTCCTAAAATTCATCTTATATTTCAGCCTTCAAGTTCTTTCTCACGGTTACTCCGAATAGCCCCCAAATATGTACACTTTTCTTTTCCTTTGCTCTCAGCAAGCACAATCAAAGGCTCCTACATTGTGCACTTCCGTCAGGACACAGGATCCGGCCCCACGCGGCCCCATACACCTCCCCCACACTGCTTCACTAGTCTGGGCTTGACGTCCATCCTCATCAGCATTCACTGTGTGAAAGCCCAACTCCCTCAAACTTCAACAGCCCATCTTCATGTGATTCAAATATAAATGAACTATGCCAAACCAAGCTTTAAGGAACAAAAAAGTTATCACATCAGGTTTTATATAAAAATATTCTTTAGGATTGCTGCAAAAATCAATCACTGTAATTTCTTAGGAACTACGGCTGTCAGACATAAACACAATCAGTTTTTGAAAAATATTCCACTTAAATGATAGAGTTTATACTCAGATTTCTAGGATTATGTTTATTATAAAGCAAGACCCACCGAACGGCAGAGCCGAGCTGCTTGGGCACAGACAAAAGGGTTTCACCACAGTCCTGAAAGTAGATTTTAGATTTAAAAAAAAAATCTAAGAATGCAAATGACAAGAGTTCTAAAGAGGAAATGTCAGGTGCCTTAACAAGTATTTAAAAGTTAAATTTTGCTTACACCAATATAAGGAAGCAGAAAAACGTGGGGTCAGCTAGACAAGCGTTCTGCTTTGTAAACGGTAGTTCCTGTCAGTCTACTTCACTGGAATGCTTTCTGGATCTCTCAGGTAATTTTTACTCAGTCTCCCAAAAATCTGCCTCTTTTCTCTCTCACCCAAACCCTTCTAGATGACACACACTATGGGAACAATACTCTTGTCATGGAGCTTGGTATCTTGCACTTTCCCCTTATTTCAAGATCAGACTTGAAGACCCTATACAAAATTCAATTTTTATGTGCTTCTCTCGGAAGCCAGGTGGAGGTTTGGGTACCCAAAAAGCTTCCCTCAATGTAAACAAGGAAGAAACGAGTCACAAAGATGGCTTCAGTACTGTTCAGGTGCCAAAACACTTTAACATATATACATTAAAAAAAAATCCAGTACAACTGTATTGTTTAAATAGGAAATGCTACCCCCCCTTTTTTAGAAATGGTCTCATCATGTACTGCTGACTGGTCTGGAATTCACTATGTAGATCAAGCTAGCCTCATAGAAAGCTGTCCAGGTCTGCCTCCCAAGTGCTGCTACGAAAAGTGTATGTCACCACACATGGCCAGAGTGCTTCTTTAAAAAAGCGCATATTCTGGTACTAATAAAGGACAGCAACCAAGATTTGTAAAACACAGTTTATAAGTTTTCTACTCCAGACACCTCTCCATCACTTTGTTCTAGGTCACTATTTCAGGGCTAAGAGTTCAGTGAAGTAGCAGCTTCATTTTACAAATGAGAAGCTGAATAGCCTCTAGTCCTTTAAAGAATTTATCCAAGGTTATATAACTAAAAAATGTCAACAACAGTAACCAAGAAATTAGTATAACTTGACAGTATTCATTTTTGTGAAATTCACTATCAACCAGTGCTGGTCCTGGCAGCACGCATGAGATATAATACCAGAGAGACAGGGTGCCTAACCAGAGCATAGAACAGTCAGTACTGTTGGTAGAAACAAACAGGCACTATGAGGCAAAAGAAGGAAGCGAGCAACCCTGACATTATGCAGATGGGATCCTTGGTGCCCAGGCAAGCATCAGAGGCAGGTGGAAGGAGCCTCTGGGAATAACAACCACAAAGGCACAGCATTTTAAAAGATATAAGCAGGTGTGCTTTACATTTTTCTGTTCTACAATGTACCTGTCAAGAACTATAAGCCTATTTTGGAAGAAACTAAGATCATCTTGAGAATAAGGGGTCCGGATGACTGATACATGAAGAATATCCATGTATAAACCTGAATATAAACAAGGAAAACACTGATGGGGACCATGGTGTGCACCTGTCATCTCAGGAGCAAAAAAGGTCACTTTGAGGCTGGCCTAGTCTGCAAAGTGAGTTTCAGGCCAGCCAGGGTATCTAGAAGTACCCATCTGGAAAAGGGGGGAGGCAAACTATAAATTTAATATCAAAGATTATTTCATCTATATAGGAAATAATCACAGAAAGGATCAGAAGGAACCTGAACCAGGGGATATAAACATTAAGCTCAATAAAGGAGACAGAGAAGGGGAGGGAAGGGAGAGAGGGAGAGGAACAGGGAAAGACAGACAGACATACAGACTGTCTAGGAATCTACAGAGGCTGATGAAACAAAGTCCACACATACATGCATATACAAGAGCAAAATGTGCACTCTTGAGCAGCTTAGGGTGAGGTTGAGCTAGGGAAAGCCTAGGTGGAAACACAAAGACCACATGACACATACCTAAGATGACATGGAGACCACCTGCCAGACTATGATTTCCCCAAAACAGATTACAAAACTGAAGGCACGTGGGGTCATGCTAGACCTTGAGAGTCAAGCACTCTAGCATCTCAAGGTCCAAATCTGCTCTAAGGCTGTGTGGTGGTGGCACATCCCCTTTAACTCCAGCACTTAGGAGGCAAAAGCAGATGATGGATCTCTGTGAATTCAAGGTCAGCCTGGCCTACAAGTTACAGGATAGCCAGGGCTACACAGCACAGAGAAACCCTGTCTTGAAAAAACAGAAAAAGAGAAAAGAAACCTGATTAAGCATCTTCCTACATGTCTTTCCCAAGACAGTAAAGGAGGAAGGGAACCTCATTCTGCCCAACAAGAGGACTAGTTACTCATTGTAAAATTCACCCCTCAGGATTTACAATTTTAGTAAAGAATGATGAGACTCCATTCTTAGAAGGCAAGCATCCTGGCTATTTCTACCACTGCCACAGTGTGCTTCAATCATTCACTTACATTTATTCTTTCCTACCAGACTCAGAGCTCCTCCTTGGTTTGGCAAATAGTATCAACCCTTACTAGGCAATGGAATGAAGGATGCTGAACAATACCTTTTCCAAAACAGGTCAGAAAAAGAATGGATGAAGGTAGTGCCATGTGGGAGCAATGATTCACTGATTACAGAAGTTGCTAAAATGTCATTCTAGCTATGCCTCATAAATATTAATAATAATAAGGAAGTGGAAATGAGATGGCATATAAAAAGTCAGTTGCATAAAGAGTATCTGATAAGATTATATTTGAAAAGATCTACAAGATAAAATAGGCATATATGATCTATCTGTAATGCAAGATATCTTAATTCTTATGGATTAAAATTAGAATCCATAATGATCTAATGCATGCTAATGGCAAGGAAAAGCCATGTGTAGAATCATGGAAAAAAGAGGAAAAGCCTCTGCTGAGTCTTAGGTAACTAACATTGAGCCACAGGAAAAGGCAGAGATCACATTTTAGTGGTCATTTCATTCCTGTCCACCCTCTTTGGAAAGAATGGGCTCTCCTAACCAAAAGGACAGACTAAGCAACATGACGAATGGAGATACAGAGGCAGTTAAAAGGCTCTCTAGGTGCAAGTGCACCCTAGGATGTCAGCCCTCAGAGATGAGACTACAGAGCCATTTTTGACAGACAAGCCAACAGCAGCAAGAGGGTGACTGCAGAAACCGCACACTTCAACTCTTCAACGACTGATACTAACAACCTGTTTGTTCTGCTTCTGTTTCAAGACATTTCTCTGGGAAATGAGCAAAATTTTGTCAAGAACTATAATCCCCTTCCAACTAAAGTATTCAAGATGTTAACTTTATTTTGAAATTGGACAGGTAGTCATGGAGGTATCTTCTACTGACAACTATTTTTCAAACAGAAATATTCCTTCCTATATTCCATGACTTATTTCCTCTTACATTGACTGCTCACATCACGGGCCTTCCAGTTAGCTCTTTCTTCCCCTCTGACACACCAACCCCCAAACAGAGTAGAATACAGTGGCCAATAAAAGCCAAAAAGATTTTCCATAATGAACCAATCAAATCAAAGTAATTCATTTGGTATAAGTTCCTTAGGTTGTTGGAGTATAGTATATCTTTAATTCAACCGTCCATGCTGTTTTGAATGATTACCTTTGGAATAAAGATGGTTAAAAATAGCATGGCTACCAACAGAGTCTAGGCAAATCTATGCAGAACTTTAGATATTATGTTAGTCTCTGCCATACTGCTTAGATTGTTTAACTCTGCATTTTTCTATATTTCTAACAAAATGTACAGAAGTTCAAAACATGGAAACAAAGAGGTAGTTGTACAGGTGACAGAATCAAGAGTGAAAACCATATCTTAAAATTACTACATTCGTTATACAAATTAAAACAGGCACTAATAACACAGCTGTCATTTTATAATTATATAGTCATTTCATAAGGCAAACTTCTAAGATGGGGACATAGAAACAAGAATTCACTCTAGAACAAATTCAATCACACAAAATTTATCATATACAAATTCCTATTTTTTTTTCTTTTTTAAATGCATCAGGAGAGTATAGGAGAGAAAAAAAGAAAACCTAAGTATCCAGTAATGTGCACAGGAAAAGGCATAATGGATTTACTTATCAGGCTCATGGCATCTGAATTTAAAAAAAAAAAACTGGTACAGTTGGGTACGGTGGCATACATCTTTAATCCCAGCACCCAGGAAGCAGAGGCAGGCTTCTGTGAATTCCAGGCCACCCTGGTCTACAGAGCGAGTTCTAGAACAGCCAGGGTTTCATGGAGAAACCTTGCCTTGAAAAAGAAAAAACAACAAACCAAACTGGTACAGAATGTCTAAAAACACCATATAAACAGATGTGCACATCTAAATCAGAAATAGTACAACCTTGGTCGAACCACAAATGTTAACTAGTCTGAGCCTCAGCTCCCCCTTTAGATGCTTATATAAACACAAATGTAAGGACAAATATTGTCAGTAAGAATGGCTTTCATGGCAAAGCAGATCTATTATGTGACCACCTGTAATTACTATCATCAGATGTAAGCTCACTCTAAGAAAAGCATTGTCAAGTAACATATATTACAGAGAGCTACAAAGAAAACTGGTTATCAAGTTACATGTGAATGGCTGAACTGAGAATCGGATCGACATCCAAAAGACAGAAAACAATGGGCTGGAGAGATGGCTTAGAGGTTAAGAGCACTGACTGCTCTTCTGGAGGTCC
>LOEQ01000429.1:253251-274492 GCA_001685075.1 Bramus lutescens | reverse complement strand
CACACACACACACACACACACACACACACGTCTGCCTTAATAAGACCGCATCCTCTCCAGTCCACAAGAGCCAGTCCTCCTGTGCAGGATAGCATTTCAAAAGACTCTGATGAATTCAAAGACTTTTATGCTTACCACCAGTCCACTAAAAAGACTTTATTTTAAAATCACTTAAGATTATGTATTTATGTAAGTGTTCATCCTTAGTTATGATTTATTATAGTTGAATATGGAACAGATTGCCAGAGATGGTCTTGACAGAACCAATTCTCAGTCAATATTCAAGCTCACTGCAAAAGAAGGCAGGAAGGGAAGAGGGAAGGAAGATTAGATGAATACATTTTAAATATAAGTCAGAAACTGTAATTCTTATTTCAGATATTCTGGAGCTTCACACTGAATTAGAACTAATGTTTTAGTGAAAGAAAATAATTAGAAGTATTACATGATTTTTAAAGAATGTCTTAAAACTTGCCTGAACTGAATCTCAAAACCTTCCAATGTCAAAAATCTGTTGGTTCAACATTTAACAACGCAGTGGTTGCTCTTCAGTCCGTTCCCAAACCCAGACTATGCCTTCTGTTCAATGTGTTGTTTTAATTCAAAAGAGAAAGAAAAAAAAAGAATACGATCATTTAAAAGATACAAATCCATTTTGGTAATAAATGGACAGGGGAGTAGAGTGCCTCCAGCTAGCAGAACATACTGAGTGACAACTAGCATGTCTGATAGACACCATTTTCTCTTCTGATAGAGAAAAATCTAGGACATTTAGGTCCAGTAGGAAAAGCACACAAATAGCAAACATTAAGGTCTAGTTATGGGATTGGGGATGTAGCTCAGTTGACAAGTGCCTGCCTAACTTATATAAGGCCCTGGGTTTGATTCCCAGCACTACATAAAAGCAGACATGTTAGCACATGCCTATAACCCAACACTCAGAAGATGGTGAAGTTCAGGGTCATCTTGTTACAAAGTGAATTTAAAGCAAGGCTGGACTACATGAGGCCCTGTTTCAAATTAAAATATAAATAAATTTAGAAGATCTAGTTGCGACTTCCCCACTAATTGTGGTACATTACATGGATCAAGAATGATTCTTTGTCAAAAGAAAGAAAAAGGAAAAGATGTAAGCACAAGCTGTCAGAATGGCACACAAGATGTTCAAAATTAAAATCTGAAATTGTTGTAACCTAACTTGTATATTTGAGGACTATTTAAACCCGTTTATTTTAGCAATATATTTAAGTAAATTTAAAAATACACTGAGAGATTGGGTAAGGTGGCTCATGCCTTTAGTCTCTGTACTTAGGAGGCAGAAGCAAGCTGATCTCTGTGAGTTCAGTAACAGCCTTGTTACAAAACAAGCTCCAGGCCAGCCAGGATTAAAAAGTGTGAACCTGTCTCAAAACAAAACAGTAACAAAAGAACAAAGACCAACAATATACCAGGTTTTAAGAGTTTATATCTAGCAGGACTGACTGGGACCATGTGAAGATCACAGTAAGGTTTATTAGCAAACAAATTTAGAAGGGGTAAGGAAATTAACCTGATAGACATTCTTTCCTTAACGGGCATTAAGAAGTAAACAGAGGGATTGGAGAGATGCCTCTTCCAGAGGTCCTGAGTTCAATTTCCAGCATCCACGTAGTGACTCAAAAGCACCCATAATGAGATCTGGTGCCCTCTTCTGGGCTACAGGCAGAACACTATATGCATAATAAATAAATAAAATCTTAAAAAAAAGTAGATAGAGCCTTAATTCATAATGATGGTAGGTTTTTCTTTGTGGGGGGGTAGGGAGGGGGAACTGGAGATAAAACACAGGGCCTTACACAAGTGCTACAATTATGAATTTTAATAAAATGTATTATTTTAATAGCAAAAACATAGATGGAACAATAACATGCAACCTAACAGTTTTAGGTGAATGCAAAATGTTCCTACTTGGCTGATGACTTCATAACACAGGGCCTGGTTTACCTTCATTTAGCTGGGTAGTCAACTTATAGATGTAAAAGGAAAAAAAACAACCAACCACACAGCTTCAGAGAGTCAGACTTCTGGCAAAAGAACACATGTAATGTGCCGAGGTTTCAAGGAATCCCAGTGAAGCTCCAGACCATTGTGCTCAGTGTAAATATGGAGTTGAGTCACTGGAATTACATTTTGCCGTATCAGGAAATACACAGCAGCAGGCTGTAACAGTTGACTGGTGAGAACTTCCTTGACCTTCTTCTCTTGGAGATGCTGATGTTACCATCTTTAAGTTCTTGTACAGTCTTTCCTGTTTCGGTATGCTAAAGCATAATGTCCTCGACTGAAAAAGCCAGCAAAGCAGCTAAGAGTCTAAAAGGTGTAGCACAGAGTACCTCTTCTTCAAACTTGAACTCGAGAGAGAACACCCCTTTGTTGTAATACACCTTAGAGCCATCACTATACAGTTGTTGGATTACTTGTTTCATAGTATTAGAGAGATATCAGCAGTGTGTGTTGGTCCTAAGTGCATATATTAAATCTCACCACTTTTTAATCTTTTAATTCTGACCTTGACAATAATATAATGAGGTCTACATGAAAAATACTTGAAAGGCCAAACTTCTCCCCTCTTCTTAAAGTTCCTCCTGGATCACCGGGCCACAGTTGACTTGACAGCTTATAGGCCATGTGATAACTGCAGGTCCATGGGTATTTTGAAATCCTTCATTTTCACTGACTTTGAGCAGAAAAACCCTTAAGAAAACCTCTAGAATAGTTAAACTGTAAGACACAACATTTAGTGAGGAAACACATCCAGAATCTTTAAGTTCTTTGTTCCAGTGAGTTGTATGTACGAAAGAAAATTCAGAATCTTAACGTTCTTTTCACCAGTGAGTTGTGCATATATTAAAAAAAAAAACAGACAGGACTAAAAAGATCTAAATTTTTGTCTGAATGTGACTACCAAAACAAAACAAAACAAAAAACTCACAATCTTTCTGAGATTGGATTATTATTTGATTCTTACAAGGAGAATTGCTAAAGACTGTGCTGTCTATCAGAGCTCATTTGTAATATAAATCTTCAAAAATTATTTTTTCATAGATTTTTCTAAAGAGTGACATGGGATGGTCTTATTTAGTAGTAAAATTTTGCACTACAGATTTTAATACAAAAGTCTTTATTTGGGAGAAACAAAATTAGTCAGAAAATATTTTTAAAAGACAGTATTAATCCCAAATATATGAATGAGATGAAACACATCATGATATGAGAAGTCACAGAAAAATAGCATGAGACTATTTCCTCTGCTATAGTTATCAGGTGGAGGATTTACTTGACAATTATATACAGCCTACAAGTATAGACAGGCACTAAACTCAAAGCCTCATGCACACACAGAGAACAAATGTTATACTTTACACCTTGGCTAAGTAAAGCCTTTCTGGCATGATGCTAATTAAGCATCCTGAAGACAGTAAGGTGTTCCTAGAAGAAACCAAGGATCCAAGTTTTAGTTCCTTGTTCTTTTTGGGTTTGTTCTGCTGCAGAAGGGGGCTTTTGGGGGGTGGGTGGGAATGAAAACTGTCAAAGCTTAAGTTGAAGCAGTGAAGAGATATATTTTAAAGTTTGATGTTTATTTACCTTTCAGCTTACTGGGTAAAATATGGAATGTGGATATAGCCACTGTCACACTGCCCCAACAATAAAGGGCCAAAATTCTCACTAACAATGAAATTATGAAAGGGCAGTTACTAGGCCATACATATTTAAATAGTTAATACTACTTTACATAAACTTGACTCTATGAAAAAGAAAGGCATGGGTACTTTAAAAGCTTTATAAATTATATGATGGGAGGAGTTTCTGGAGTAATGCTTTTGGATTTACCAGCACAATGATGGATGTGAGGACTAAGAAGCAGGTGTGGCAGCACTGTTTTAAAGTCAGTTTCGAGCTTCTGGGAATCTTTAGGATAATCCAGTGTGAAATGGCTAAAAGTTAAATCAAAAACTTTCTAGGAAGTGTGGGCAAGACGAAGCTAAGAAGAATGGACTGGCTTGTTAAGGTCAACATTCTATGCTATTTTACAGAAACTCAGGGCACTTTAGCCAACTCTTCACTTAGATTAAATTGCTTAGGCTTACCCCAATTCTAGGTAGAGAGTAGAACCCCACCCCATGACTAGCAATGTAACATGGTGTAATGGTTAGTTTTATCAACTTGAGAAAATTTAGAATCGCTCAGGGAAGAAGGATTTTTTTCAGGGAAGGTATGTCTAGATCAGTTTGACCAATGGACACTTCTATAGGGGGGTATTTAGATTACATTAACTGATGCAGGAAGACCCAGCCTGAAAGTGAGTAGCACCACTCCCTGAGTTTGTGTGCTGGGTGGGGTGTGTAAAACTGGAGAAAGATAGTTGGGCATAACATGCATGATTAAATCCTTCCCCTCTGCTTCCTGACTATGATGAAATATTGACAGCTGTCACAAGCATTGTGACTCTTCCAAATGATGGATGCGGGGCTGTAACTTGGAACTATGAGCAAAAATAAACCCTTTTTCCTAGGTTGTTTTTGTTAAGTTATTTTAACTAGGTGGTAGTAACATTAATTCTCCTAGAAGCAAATCACAGACTAGTCAAGAGGTCCAAGAACAGTAGCTTCTCAATCAGCATGGTTTCACAAACGTCGTATTGTTTCACAGCTGACATCTCATCCTACATATATGGAAGCAAATCTAGTTAACTTAAAAAAAATTCATGTGCCAGAAAACTAAGGCTGCTTCCAAATAAGACATTTACTACTAATTAGATGAAGAAACATACATACGCACACCTTCATTCCTGCTCTATTATTCTTCAATAACTTTTAGTTAAGATTACCAACCTAAGTATACAAAACGTAAGAACCAAAAGTATATTAGCCCCCAAATTTGTAGATTTTATTTGTTCATAAAATATAATCTCATTGGGGGAAATTAGCAAAATATTTTGTCCTTTACGGTGAGACTGATAAATTTTCTCTATTCCACTCCAATAAGCAGAATAACATAATCCAACTGTGTGGAACATTTTGCCTTCTTAAGAAGAAGCCTACGTTGGGACTTCCTATTTTGCTTCTGGTTTAACAATGGTTCTTTAACAGACTCACCATATCCAGCATAGACCCACCCCAATTCTTTCTGATCCCAACATTACAATCATGCCTTTGCACATACAGAGACTCCTCAAATGTGCCTGGCTCAACCTCAGCTTTTCTAGGCTCTCCTCACTACTCTCACGTTCTCCTACCATTCTTTCAGAGAAGTTTGCCTTTAGATAATTTCAAATTATAGGAAACCATGCTTGAGATTCTGCAGGCAACACTAAGCTCTCTCCCATTCATATCAACTTCCTAGTCTCCAAAAAGACAAGAAGAAACCAGGGTAGAGGCCATACAGGAGTAACAAAAGCTAACTGTCCTTGGAATCTTACAATGCACCATTCTTTCTCTGCTTTTCATCCATTACTTAGCACTGAGGTCGTCACACTGTCCACCATCTCACTATGTGTCATCCATTGAACACTACCCCGTTCTTTGTCGTGAAATTCCCTTCCTCATCACTCACACCACAGTTAACAGGAATGCTTTACTGGCCTCCTCTTGACTATAAGATTATGTAGTCCCGACTGTCCTGAAACTGACTATGGAGATCAGACTGGCCTTCTCTAAAGGAAACCTCATCTCACAAGTTTTCTTCCTCAGCTTGGGGCACACCTGTAAAACCAAGAGTCCAGAGGCCGAGATAAAGAGAGGATGGTGAATTTGAGGCCAGCCTGGGATACATCATGTGACCCCGTCTTTTAGAAAATGGGGATGGGGAGAGAAGTTGAAGAGGTAGCCCTCAGCTGGGAAAGCATGAAACCCTAGGTGTGGTGACACATGCCTATAATCCCAGGACTCAGAAATCAGGAGATGGAGACAGAAGGATCAGAAATACCAGCTTATACTCAGTGACATAGTGGCTTTGAGGCCATCTGGAATAATAACAATAATTAATAAGCTTATAGTCAAGAGGAAGCTGGTATAGTATTTTCTGTTAGACTGTGTTGTGAGTGATGTGGAAGGTGATTCAATGATTTTTAGATTTCACACCAAGAAACAGGGTAGTATTCAGTGAATGACAACAATAAAATCCTGTATTTTTGGTTTGGTTTTATTTAAAATCTATCTCGTCTTCACCCACACCCAAGCATTAGGTGGAGCTTGTGAAGCTCCACGAAAGGTAGAGGAGGGATTGTAGAAGCCAGAGCTGTCAAGGACACCAGGAGAACATGGCCCACAGAATCAACTAAGCAGGACTCAGAGGCTCACAGAGACTGAAGTGGCAATCACAGAACCTGTGTGTTCTGCATACATGCTATGGTTATTTAGCTTTGAGTTTTTGTGAAACTTCTAACAGTGGGAGTGGGGGTGTCTCTGATGACTCTTTTTGCCTGCTCTTGGGACCCTTTTCCTCTTACTGAGTTCCTTGTCCAGCCTTGATACGAGGGTATGTGCCTATTCTTATTGCATCTTATTATGCTGTGTCCAGATAATATTACTTGTAGGCCTGCTCCTTTTTGAAGGGAAATGGAGGAACAGTGGATCTGGGGAAGGGTGGGGTTTAAGGACTGAAGGGTAGAGAGGTTGCAGTTGGTATGCCATTGTATGAGAAAACAATTTTTTTTTAAAAAAAAGCTCCTATTTTGGACCATTTCATGCAATTTTGGTTTTAATAGGTCACTAAAGACCTAGCCAAACATAATCTAGTCCAATTTGCACTGGCCAACAATGGCATCTTGAAACTGGATTCTAATTTGTCCTAACTTCAATGAAATACCTTACCAAATTAATCCTCTTAAAATGCTACATGTTGCTATACCATGCCCAAACTCTACAGCACCCACCCCCACCATAATGAGTTAATTACACCTTTCTTCCTCATTTCCCAGGGTTTAGCTTACTTGCACTTAAACCCCAGTCATGTCTATTTCCTGGTCCTTCTGGTCAGTGGCTCAGTCCCTCTCCTTTACTGCACCAACTTTTCCTTTTCATTGAAATGTAAGTCCTCTTCAAAAGTAATAACATCCCACTTTTTATAAAACCTTCTTCATCAGCTCTAAAATATACTAATTTTCAAGCTCCTGTTGTTTTACTTTGAAATTTGGCACAGTGTTTGGCTTACTCACTAAACACATTCATGGGAATATCTGCAAACACTACAGCTATTTACCCAACCCAAGGAAGCACAGAGTGAGTGTTCATTCAAAAAGGGAGAGAGATGGCATTAACAGCAGATGTACTGGCTTATCACCAGATATGTGACTTTGTCTATTTCGGAGAATATAGATTATTTCTTTTAATTTAAGAAAGGCAACTATATTTTCATCTTTTAAGAAAACTAAACAGAAATGAGAAAATTTCATGATCAAAAAAAAATCTAAAATTTTACAAACCAACACAAGTAAAGTCCTCACCCAAATGTTTACATAAACATAGCAGTGCTCAATTTTGTGGGATTTCAAATATTTCTACAATTCTTTCCTTTCTCTAGGCTTTTTGCAGAATTTGTGTCTGGCTGTACCTCTCTATGAACTTGTGTCAGAGCAGAAGAAAGTTCTGTCAGTTTTGAAGGTACATGGAATACCATACAAATAAATTATGTCAGTACAAGTATGCACAGACAAAATGCATTAAAGTTGCTTAATTCAAAGAAACATATAAATATATTCAATTTGCAGGACGCTGAAACATGAGTATATAAAATAGAACAATGAATATGTCTTTTCTATTTTTTTAACCTCCTTCCAAATCAGTACACATTTTAGGTATCAGTATTAACACTCTGCCATTCTTAGAGCAGTTAATGGAATGAATCTAATAAACTAATAAAATGAGTCTGGAATGTTATGGCTGTTGTGAGTAAGAGTATCAAAGGTCAACCTGATAAAAATAATGTGAAATAAATCTGCCACTAGATTGGTGTCTTACTGGTGAATATGTTTTAGTCAACCTTGTATCCCTCAAGATCTAGCTCAGGTCACTTTACTGAACAAAAATAATTAACGCTTTGCTGAAACGTGAGGGAGAATGTGCCGAAGTATCACTTGAAAAACACAAAATGTTGAATGAAAAGGAAATCATTATTAATCAAAAATTTTTCTACTGGAATCTTTGAGAAAATAAAAGAGCACTTCTCATCCCAGAGCTAAAAGACAACTGGAATAGGACTCTATTTCCCTCAGAAAAATAAAGGCATTTGAAGGCAGTCATTTCTTAGTATTTGAAACCATTTGGAGAGGGAGAATGTAACCAAACTCTATCAATCTAGTAACTATGGATCTTCTTTAGAAAAACAACAAACATAAGTTCATGTACATAAACCCACCATTTCACATATACCTTCCAAGAGTTTGGGAATCCGGGTTAAAAATCCCTGTGTTAAGGAAAAGACTAATCACTTTATAATTCTCAAAGAAGTGAAATTAATAGTATCCTATCTAGTGTAAAATTCATCATACAAGACTGTATTGACAAACCCAAGTCTTAGAACTTCTCATTCTTTACACCATTTTGTTAAATTTGCTTGCCATATTAAAATGGTACTTTAATGTACCACATAATTTCTTCCATGCTTTAGTATAAATCATGATGTTAAAGACTTCTAAAATACATATTGAACAAAAATGTGAGGCTTTATAAGGTCTAGAAATTATAAAAAAAAAACCCAGAAAACAACTTAAAAGTAAGTTTTTAAGATAAGCTATAATGCTGAATTTTAATTGCCCAGGAAGCATTTCCTAACTTCACAGCTATGTTGGAGGAAAAGGGGGAGAGAGTAGGCAGGGAGGAGACAGCCTTGGACACTTATCAGGGACTATGGGCAAGTCTGGAAAAACTTTGGACAAATTTTCTGTACAAATTTCAAATGAAAAAGAACAGAGAAAGATAAGGAAAGCAGCTCTGCTCAGCAGCACCCCTCACAACACAAAGAAATGAGTGAAGATGAGCCAGTCACCCTCTATGGCCTTGTAAGGAAACAGAGCCAACAAAAGGCTCACTTGAAAGCTCGAGAAAGCTAAGATCTAGTAAGCATCATTACCAGGAGCCAGATTTCCAACCCCACAGCATACATAGCAAAGTCATAATTGAATTAAGGTATGTTTAAAGGCTGATACTTAATAAGCATACAGTAATATACTGGTATTTTCTAAGACAGTAGCTTTCTTATAATGTTGCCATAAATTTACTTTTAAATGCAAGCTAGAGATTAATATTTATGCTTAACTCTAAAAACACAAATTAGACAAGTATGAGAATTTGTCAATTCTATGACCTCAACAAATTAAAAAAAAGAACTAAAAAAAAATTTTTCACTTTACTCCACTATACCTCAGAATGAAGTCATTTGTTATATGTAACAGGAAGTCACCATATTTTATATTGAAAAGTAACCCAAAAATTTCCAATGCTATGTAACAGTAGCAACATCTTCAAATAAGATGTTTTATTATTATTATGTTAAATTTTTAGATTTAACATAATAGTTTGATTTATTTTTGGTATTCACAATACTTTTTCTTTTTAAAAAACAAATTAAGGCATACTTTTTAAAGTTTTTCTTTTTTTGTAAATCTCAAGAGGTCTGGTTTTCTTTTTCTCCCCAGAGGCATTTATGGTGATATTTTTTAAATTAGCTTTTGTCCACTGCGCAGAACTAAGTTCAGTTTATTTTTTATTATCATTTTTTGAAACTATTTCAAGAAGCGTTGCATTATCAAAAACATCACTTTACATTATGCCTTTATAAAGTACTCCATTGTTCTTTGATTATCTAAGGTCATCTATTACAATTTATATGGTCTCATTTTATAGGACACCCAACTTCTCTCTTCTACTGTAAGCTTTATTCTGGCCAGGTACTTTCATCACATGTCAGTTATTTAACAATGAAATTTCCAAACAGACCTAGAACTACTGTTTGCTCAATAAAAATGTTACACTGCTATGGCTACTACTTACATACAATGTTTACCCCATGTTCAAGTTTCTAATAAGTCAACTACAAGTTGAAAATCTGTTTTTGAGGCATTTCCTGGTATACTAGGCAGTGCATGAGAAAAGAGATTATATTGCATTTAGGCCATAATAATTACCTTTTAACCATCTATGTAGAATTAACAACCATCCAAAAAGAAAAGTGCAAATGTGCAAATGAAGAACAAAACAGTTTGTATACATGTAATGTATAATATATGATATAAATCTAGGCAACTAAAAACAATGGCTGACAACATCTTTCTGAGCATTGTAGACACCACCAGTTTTGCTTTATATGTATTCTTTCTTTTCAAGGACTCAAAGAATGTAATAAACATTATCTTAATGTTTCAAAAATTTCAGGAGTAGATTAGAATATTACCATTTTTTTTCACAAACCAAAAAACAAAGAACTACCATTACTTCTGTATTATTTCCAATAATAGAATAAGAACAGGTCTAGCTAATCTCCCCTGGGATCTTAATTAGTACTGTAAGTTTATTTGTATGAGTTAAAAATAGTATCATTCATGAGAAACAATGTCAAAATTATTATGCTATTAAATTACGTTAAAGGCCTAATGAAGAAATACTTTAGGAACTATGAGGTACACGCTAGTTGTAGGCATGAGGAACGTTTATATTGGCTCTTTTGGGTGTATACATTAAATGCAAAATCAGAAAGAAATCATGCAAAAATCCAGTTGCCCATGCAAGCACCCCAGAGTCTAATCCTCTCCTTTCAGTTCTGTTGTCAGGCCACAGTAGTGTGGAGACTTGTAGGCTGCTGTCCTTGTTGTAATGAATGGGAAGAGGCTGACAGTGGCATGGTCGAAACCTTCACCTCTTCTTCCCCTGTGGAAAAGTCAGTCATGGTCTAGTTACGGGTGACTAGATTAGTTAACAGTCCCTTTAAAAATGATTTCAATATCTGGAATATTGATACATATATAAAATACATGCTTACTGGTTGGCATCTGGGTGTGAAACAAGACATGAATTTTTAAATATTAACTTAAGTACCTAAAACATAAACTAAAACACCCTTATTTTAAGGTAAAATTAAATGTAATAGATTTGGATTACAAATGCATCACAAAAAATAAATAAATAAAAAGAAAGAAAGAAAATATTAAAGACCAGGAAAGCCATTCTTTTCCAAGCCAATTGGACCCTTATATAGATATTCCTTATAAGTAAGTACTAGTTTGAAAAAAAAAATTAAGCCTTGACTTACAGGAGAAAAAACTGATTTTAAAAGAAAATTATAAATTCATGTTTCAAAGGCATAAGTTGTATAATAGGGAAAAAAGAAATAACAGATATAAACATTAATTGATAAAATTAACATATAGCATCTGAAATTTACTATGTACTTTTCTAGTAATTAGAAGATAGTAAAACATTAACAGTACAATGATCCAATTGACTGAAAAGTAAGATGACTACATCTAGTCAGAAAACTATACATGAATGAGACCAGTTCTCCTAACTGTAATTGGTAATTATTTCACTACAGGTAACTTACTTTATGCATGGCACAAACTCAATAATCACCGTGAAAATAGTTACTATAAAAAGAAAATTTAAAGAAAAATGCTTTCTGGTAAGTAGAATTTGAATTAACAAAACTATGAAAAATCCAAAGCCTAAACAATTTCAAAAATTTTTGAGTAATACCGTGAAACAACAGATTTACACTTACTAATGTTCACTTTTCAAAATAAGTTTCAGAATTATGTAATAAAACATTTTAGTAAAGAATTCTTTGAAAATAAATAAATTCTTTGAAAATAAAAAAATCTGAAAAATTACATTTGAAACGACAGCTTAACTGACAAACTGTAGAGTCTTTTAATCCATAAAACAGGTTATTTCAATTAGCAAACTCTTATAGCCTCAAGTACATAACAGAAGGCTGTGCCAAAGCAAATTTAAAATCCATTTCTTGGTGAGAACATCAGTACTAATAAGGACCTAAGCAAGAGACTGAGTCTCAAGTTAATAAGCGCCATTCTACTTTCTTTGTATTTGTTTTTTGTGGATCATACTCCTAACATGGGCCAATTTGTTTCATAGGAAATACCACAGATTAAAAAAAAAAAAGGATTTTCTAGTATGTGAGAGCAAAAGTCAATTACGGGAGAAAGCCAAGTTGCAGCACATGCCAGTGGTCTTCAATTGTGAAGGAAAGCATCAGTGTTGCATCACAGAACCACTTCCATTACTGATTTTGAGATCTGGGCTGTGACCCTAGCTTGATACTAACTGAACATGCAACCTTAAGTTTGCTGGAATACAGTCTTGACAATCATAAAATGAAGGAACTGGACAAAGAGAGTCACCTTTTAGAACAAACATACACAGTTTCAATAATAAAAAATATCTAAATGAATCCCTTCTCCTTATTTACTAATCAAAACTGCTCAACAGGAAAATTTCAATTATCTTCTGGACTTCGCAAACATGCCCAGAAAACACTGCTAAAAACACTTAAGTACTGAAAGAAATAGCCAATTTAAAGCACAAAAATATTTTCAATGAAACAAAGGAATGGAAACTGAATTTCTGTCACACCTCTGGCAACTGTACTGCCCATGATAGGTTTCAGATATATCAGTGTTTTTATAATTAACTGAAACAAACAAAAATAAAAATTTAAATTAAAACATATAGTAAACAGATAAGGTTTCTGTATGACATGGTGGCTGTCAACTCTGATTTGCTCCTACAGGTTAGGACCCTACTTTTCTCCTCATAGTTGAATAACAAGTATGTGTGTGTACCTTTCCTTCCTACAACTGAATTAGTTTGAAGACTATTTTAGGAGGCCCCACAAAGAGTGTGTAGTCTCCACTAGTGAAGCACTAACAAACAGCTGGGCTGAAAAGGCCGCCATGTTAAAGACTAGAGGATGCAAAGTTGAGTTCCTGGCAATCATGCAATTCAAACACTTCTGGGAAGTGAGAGGCAGGTAATTCCTAGGTAAACTATTTCGAATTAGATGCATTTCAGATGTTTTCTTTTGTCATTTATCATGTTACTGAAAGTCTTAAATCATCCACTTAATTCTGTAACTATTCTAAGGCATCCTGAGACATCTGTCAAATGTTGACTAGCTCTAACAGGATTCTAGTATGACTCTTAACAATTTAAAAATTTTTTTGTAAATTAAAACTGTTTCTCTAATCTTCAGTACTTTAAAAATAATCTAATAACAAGTTTAGTTATGTCACCATTTAAATGCCAAACAAGAATGCATAGCCAAGTATTAAAAATCTGGAATAACTCTCCCTACCCCACAGTGAATATAATAATGAGTCAGAATTAAAGTTGGTGACTTCATTTTTAGCATCTCTGAAAAAAGTTTTCAATGTTCTGTGGTTGAGTTTAGGCAAAGGGAGGAAAAAAATGATAGGATTATAATTTAATGCTACATTAAAAAATTTTAAAATAAAGTTATGTATTTTAGGTGAAGATAAAAAAACTAAAACAAAAAGGCCTGCACTTAACAAATTAGAGATATCTCATTGCTGATAATCCAAAATATCTACTTGTTTGAAACATTTGGAAGTGTTCCTGGGTCCTAATGAACACTAACAACTCAGAAGTACGAAGAACAGATAGCCTAGAAAAAATAGGCATGTAGTAAGTCAAACAAGGATACCAAGTCTGTACAGGTAAAACCAAAAATCCAATATCATGTACACTGTTTCTCTACCAGAGTTCCTCATCTCATCTATCTGATCCCTACAATTTACAAAACACCTCTTGTTACAGAAAACAGTTCTGCTTACTCTAGTGGCACACAGTATCTGTCTCTATGCCTTTATTTAGAAGGTTTCCATCAACATAAAAGACCTTTCTCTTTTGCTGCTTACCCAAATTCAAGATACCATATTACAGATCAATTTCTCTTCTTCAAAAAATTCTCCAACAATGATGAGCTACACTGTTTCTCAGATTTCAGGACCACACTTACATGTTAGCCACTTTCCCACTTTTAACTCAAGTACATTATCAACTACCTGAAATAGCATCCGTTTTCTCTACTTTTGTATTCCCCACATAACCTAGTTGCACTGCTGGGCAAAAAGGACCTGAAATGTTAATCATAATTGGCTCGATATTTTTAAATGTTTGGCATACTTAAGAGGACCTTAACTTTTAACGTTAAGATCAGCTAAAAGGCACATTACTAGAAATTAGAATGTCTTCTCTCTAAATTATTGAAACAAAGTAAACCCAAACAAAATTACATTCTAGTATGCTATGTTGAATGGAAGAACAGGAAAAGGCATGTAGAAATTAAGACTTAGTGGATATCACAAGGAAAGGGCTGAAAAATGCTACTCTAGATTCCCTACCAACCTAGTATAATTCAATGACCAAATACCATGAACCCCATCAAATGTACAATCACTACAGCAGGTATTCTCCAATATGTTTAAAATAAGTTCACTGTTTCAACTGTTAAACCTTACTATATCCATAACAACAAAGATCTAGCTACTTGTTTAAAACACGAAATGCTGCTGGCTCTAAGGGAATGACTATTGATGGTTCTAAGTCTACCTGTCAACTTTCTGGAAACAAGAGCAATGAGTGTCTTACAGGTGAAAGTATACCACTGTAATGACATTATGCCATGACATACATTAAAGGTCATGGCAAGGGACAAAAACAATTGTATAAGCACACAACAGGGTGAGAAGTATTCTGTACTACTTGAAGAGAACCAGAGGGGAACAAACTTAATCACATCATCTCTAAGGCCTAATGAAAACAGTTTTCAGAATGACTCCTTTCCAAGATACTTCATTTAAAACTGTTATATAGGATCTTAAAGCCCCAAAATTCTGAAACCTTCAAGGGTAGCAATATAAAACCAGAAGTCCCCTGGCATCAAACTTGTATTACCTTATTCATCCAAATTTATTGTTCTCAGAAATAAAAACATAGTCAACTAATAAAATCTCTCCTAAACAATTTTCCACAAAAGTATGTTTGTGACATAATATGGTTATAAAGCATTGATAACTAAAGTTCTCAAATATTGTTAAATGCACATATGGCACAGTGATGTGTGCATGTATGTATCAGTCAAAACAAGCAATTGATATAGCAGTTAGAGTGGCTTTATCCCTCATGCTCTCATTAATTTTGATTAAAAAAATTTAACCACTTTACTTTTGGAACATAACACAAGATGTTTTTACTATGGTGTTGGCCTTTATAAAACCATAATTTCATAGCCCAATTTTTCTTTTTCATTTTTGTGTTTACATATCATCTGAAGGTCTGGAAATTATCCTATTAAATAAAATGCTTCCAAACAATAAGTAGGTATAATACTCCACCATCCTTATAAAGCTCCATATTACAAGGCATTCACTCAATCCAAAAAAAAAGTTAAAGATGTAATGTTTTTCACAGAAATTTCTAAGACTATTATGTACTCTTGTAACCCAGCAACCCTAACCACCCAGCAACCTGAAGACATGAATAACACACATATTCTCAGAGGCTTCAAATGAACCTACCTGCTATGGGGATCCCTCCCAGACCTGTGTTGTGCTGTGGTGGGAGATTCAAGTCCAAGAAATTACTATTTGAGGTGGGGTTTGCTGTGTGGTTCAAGTGCATGATGCTATTGCGTGGAAAGGCCATCCAAGGATAGCGGGCTGCCTGGCCTGGAAAACCAAATGAATTATAAACTGCTCGGTGCTGCTGAAATTGAGGGAACCTCTGTGGCAAGACTGAAAAGGTACTATTAAGAGAGTTGGCGTTTGTAGGTGCAGCAGAATGCAGGAATCCAGAGCCTGGACCTTTGGCGGTTGTAGTGTGTGAGGAGGAGTTCTGAAGAGATGTGGGAGACAGGGAAGGTTGATCTTGGACCGACAGTTCTTTCTCAATTAGGTCTGCTAAGGCTTTTCGAGTGACATCAAAGGGATCAAACCCCAAGTCATCTTCTGGCTGTTTAGAAGAACCAAAGCCAAACGCTGCTTGCCAGTCTGTAGATGATGATACTGGGATTGTTTCTGTTGAGAATAAAAATAGTGACGAACATAAAAAGTCTATCTTCACAGTGTACATTAAACATCCTACATTACAGTCTACCAGTATAAGTTAAACATGCTACATTACAATAGAAAACAATCATATATGCAAGATCACTAATTTCAGAGGACCTCATAAATTTATTGCCATGATTCACTGTTAAATTATGAAATTAAAAAGCTGAATGATCTAGAATGATAATGCTGATCAGAAGGAAAAACGCCTTGCTACACAGATTACATCCCATTATTCATAGTTAAAACCAGCCGGCATGTTATTAAAAGTACTATAGTCTAAAAGCTTCTAACTAGTAAGACTTATTACTTTATTATATACTAAGATAAATTAAAAATCTAATTATATGTTTTTAATTGTCTACATCACAGATGCCATTGTGGTTATTAATTTATGCCATCTGTCAGCCTAATAAAAATATTTAAATGAGTAAAAAGAGAAATGGTATGTTCTGCTTTCTAATCCCAAATGCTCTGCTTAGCCATTTACCACATACTAAGACTGGCTGATTCTTCAGTCTAGTTTCATCTGAATGTGATGTAGCAAAAGACATCAAAGTTTCTGCAGGTGAACATAATTTCAAAAGGATAAAAACATAACTCATACAAATATAAATCATGTCAAAAAAAATTAAAAATAAAATAGCAGAAAGGGGGCAAAATTTAGTTTTTACCACTAAATAAATTACTTGTCAATTAGACAATTAGGTGAAGATCATAAATTGTATTACATAAGCATAAATCTGACTTAAAAAGTTGAGTACTAAGTTACTACCAAAGCAATATTTTTTTAGCTTCTATCCCCCCCCCCACCTTTGGGTTTTGAGACAGGATTTCTCTGTGTAGCCCTGGCTGTCCTGGAACTCAAGAGATCCAGCCTGCCTCTCTGCAGGGATTAAAAGTGTGTGCCACCATGCTCAGCCACACAGTGAATTTTTAATTTGAGAAAATAACGTAACAAATGACTTCTAGATAAATCGGTTCTACAACACTGTAATTTCTAGGCAACACAATATCTAATACCATGTTGTGTGAGTGCTCCTTTATTTGCTAATTACTTTAGACTGGACATTTAGCACACGTTCCTTGCTTGATGTTTTTCATGCTGGTTGTAGTTCTAATTTTTATGCATTTTTTTGCTTCATCTTTCCCCTGGACAATACTTGCTATTTGTTCTTATTGTATATAGTTTTGTATTAGGCTTAGAACCCCTTATTTAGATAAAAGGGGGAGGTACTATGGGAACTCCATCAGTCAATAGCCTTTTTGATACTGGCCCATTTGGGCATGGTCTGAGGAACTATAAGAGCAAATGAAAAAGCATGTGTGGTCCTTGAGCCCACAGAGGACCACAGATCTTTATCCTTATGGTGAGTTTTCCCAAATAAATAAACCTTTGTTATACTCCACTTCAGGCTATTGTGGACCTCTTTAATATGCCTACACCATGTAGTTTAAATAATTTACATTTTTTAAAAAAGAAAGTTGATAGAAAATAAGACAGAAGTATATCGACCAAAATGTATCCCAATGATCTGTCAATTTCTATGAGTCTGATCATTAATTACATACCTGATGTGAAGAGGCTCTGTGGTTCTGGAGCTGTAGGCCAATCACTGGGTGTCTGTGGAGAGCTGGGAAAAGGAGGAAGCCCACTTGGTATAGGGTTGGGGTGGCGAAAATTGTCTGAGAATAATGACTGTGACTCTGTTACTGCCCCTTCAAAAGGAGATCGTGCACTGTGATTGGATGAACTGATGGGGATGACAGGATTGGATTTTGATAAACCAGGTGGTGGTGAAGGTGTATCACTGTTAGATATCTAAAAGAAAGAGGAAGAAGTCAAGGTAAGTTTGTATCTTAATAAACCACAATTCAAAACATTTGCAATAACTGGTTTCTAACAGTGGTCTTCAAGCCAGAACACCTGACTTTTTAATCAAAGTGTGGAATTTGAGAAAAGCAAGCAATTCATTAATTTATACATGTACTTAAAAAAAGAGTTCCTGAAAAGACTAAGCCAGTCTCATCTTCTTTTACACTTTTTCTTCTTGTACTTTCTAACTCCCCCAAACCCTTTCCAAATAAGTGATGTCTAGGATTTCATTATACAGCTCAAGAGTAAAAACCTTTAAGAGTAACAATAAATGATCAGGAATGCTCAAACTGGTAATAAGAGAACGACTGGCTCCAACGACAATATGCAAAATCATCCTTTTGCAAATTAGATGGTTTTAAGTATTTTAGGTTTTTTTAAAGATTTTATTTATTATTTATACAGTGTCTGGCTGCACGTATGGCCTTCATGCCAGAAGAGGGCACCAGATCCCTTCATAGATGGCTGTGAGCCACCATGTGGTTGCTAAGAACTGAACTTATGACCTCTGGAAGAACAACCATTGTCCTTAACCTCTGAGCCATCTCTCCAGCCCCCGGTATTAGTTTTTAGTCAACATAAAGGAAGATCTAACCAAGCTTTTCTCAAACAATCATTAAAAAATAATTCTGGAGTTAGGAGTATAGTCATGGATAGGACCCTGTATTCAAACCTCAGCATCAAAAGCAAAAATCAAAAATAACAACCAAGTAATCAAACAAACAAAAAGGAAAAAAGAAAACCCCATGCTTATTCTAAGAAGAAATCCTAATTGACTCTGAGGTATTAATTCCATCATGGTCTGAGAGGGACAGTAACATATCTCTCGTCTTCTACCTGTGCACTATTTTATACAGACTGTCTTTGGAAAATGAAAAGGATAACTAAGATTATTCAAGTTATTTTTTAATATTACTAATGTTCATACATGAAAAAGTATTCAGAGATAACTCCAATATATGCTGGTTGATCAACTCAATACTAACAGAAAATCAGCAGGGGAAAAAAGACTTTTAAATACTTCTTATTGAGTTGGGACTATATCATTGTACCCTTACCTAGTACAGGTAAAGCCTTAGGTTCAACTGCCAGCACCATACCAAAACAAACAAGAAAATTCCTGTTATAGACAAACATTTCAGTTCAAATTTATAAGTTTATTTGTGGGGGTTTCGGTGTGTATGATGAAGGTATTGTATTTTTTCTTTTGGTTTGTTTGTATGTATTTATATGATTATGTGTGCATGTGTATAAAGTCAAACAAAAGCCAGAAATCTGTACTGGGTATCTTCCTATACGTGTTCTACTTGAGTTTTTGAGACAAGGTCTCTTACTGAACTTGAAGATCATCTAGGCAGTTGTGCTGAATCCTCCAGTCCCTGTCCTTCCAATGCTGGGTTTACAGATATATACTATAGTGCTCAGTTTATATGGGAGTACCTAGGGTAGATTCAGGCCTTATGAGCCTTACATTTATCTCTGAGAAGTATAATGCATCAAGATACAAATAATGTGAAGGCAATAGAAAAAGGTATATTATATTCCAAGAAGAAAAAGAATGATGCAAAATTTCTAACTGTTGAAAGTATTTTCTAAAACAGAATTTTCTAAATCTAGTATCAAAACAAGAGGTGAACAAAATATGATGATGAATACAAAATCTTATGATTCTTAGATATATCTGAAAAATAATATAGTATTTTGATTGAGAAAACTGTTAGGCATGTTATATATGTATGTAAGTCCAGCCCTTTGGAGGTTTAGGTAAAGAGAATCAGAAACTCAAGGCCAGTGTCTGTCTTATTTATAAAACCAGCTTGTAAATAAGACCCTGTCTTAAAATAAGAGAAAGAAAAATGTCAAAACTGATTATATGCTAAAGATTAGATCTTGTAAGTACTTTGTAATTTCCCTTGTAACAAAAAAATTTTAAGGTTTATTCTATGTGTATGAATATATATCTTGCCTGTGTGTATGTATATGCACCACATGTTTGTATGGTATCCACAGAGGTCAAAAGAGGATATTGGATCCCCAGGAACTAGAGGTAGGATGGTCATGAGCCACCATATTGGTACTAAGAATCAAAAAAACCTGGGTCCTCTGTAAAAGCATCCAGCCCCAATTACTTTTAGCTCATTTAAAAAAAAAATTATGTATGCCGAGCAGCGATGGTACATGCTTTTAATCCTAGCACTTGGGAGGCAGGAGGATCTCTGTGAGTTCAAGGCCAGCCTGGTCTACAGAGTGAGTTCCAGAACAGCCAGGTCTACAGAGTGAGTTCCAGAACAGCCAGAGCTGACACACCTGTTTCAACCACCCCCCCACCCTCCAAAAAAAAAAGTCAACTCAAAATATACAAAGGTACAGACTTAAAGCTATTTTACACAATTTGTGACTAAAAACTTTTAAAAAATATACTGCATTTTAGTTTTATCAGGTTTTTACCTATATTGTGGGAAAAATGGCCATTCTTCACACAAGATATTAAAAATACAGTAATTTTACCAATATACAAAGATGTATGAAGAGCCAGAAAAATGACTAAGTGAAAGTACTTGTTCCACAAACATGAGAACCTGAATCTTCAGTGCTCACATAAAAAAGCCAGGTGTGAAGGCACATGTCTATAACCCAGTGCTGGGAAGGCCAAGACATGTTGAACCTCAAGAGCACAGCTGGCTAGTTAGGCTAGCCATGGTAAGCTCCAGGATCAGTGGAAGACCCCACTATGAAAAACAAAAAAATTAAGATGAATGGGGCCAGAAAGATGCCTCCGCAGATAAATATGCCTGCCATCCTGAGTTTGATTCCCAGGATTCACATGGCAGGAGTAGACACCTGACTCCCACAAGTTGTCACCCAACTTCACTCAAGAGCTGTGGGTTGTGAATATACCCACACAGAGTGTGTGTGTGTGTGTGTGTGTGTGTGTGTGTGTGTGTGTGTGTGTGAAAGCCAATGAGCTGTCCGACACTATCTATAAAAATGAGTGAAGGCCTGGCTATGAGAGCAAACTTGGTGTTTTCTTATTTATTATTAAGCTCTGTGGGGGGCTATTTGCCCAGGCTCAAAGGGGTAAAAACTGGACTAAACCGCCTATCTGAGAATGTAGTATATCACTTCCCCAAATTGAGTCAAGGGAGCTGCTAGCAACAGCTGCTTGTCTGTGCCTGTGAGACAAGAGGACCTGAACCAATCTCCAGCTGCCACGAGAGACCCTGATGCCATTGCTGCTGCATCCC
>LOEQ01000429.1:223267-241044 GCA_001685075.1 Bramus lutescens | reverse complement strand
GACCTTTGGAAGAGCAGGCAATGCTCTTAACTTCTGAGCCATCTCTCCAGCCCGGGTTCTTGTTTTTTAAAGTCTGAGAAGGCCAAGAACGTCCTCTTTAGCCCAGACAGTGACCTCAAACTTGTGACCCTCCTTCACCAGCCTCTTAAACGCTAGGATTAGAGATGTGAGCCATATACCCAGCTCTGTGATTTCCTTTCAGCATGAAAAGTTGTTCCTGTCTGTAAATAAGAGCCAAGAGTGAAGGCCTCAAGAAGCTAAGTGTTATCAGGGAGCAGTAAGCAATAGAAATTCAAATTTAGCCATGTCTCGTGACATAGACCTTTAATCCCAGGACTCAGGAGGCAGAGGCAGGAGGATCTCTGTAAGTTCAATGCTAGCCTGGTCTACACAGTAAGTTCCAGACCAGTAAAGACGACTCTATAAGACTCTGTTTTTTAAGACAAAATAAAATATCATACTCAGAAACTATGACCTAACAGTTCTATATAGCTGAAGATGGTGTATAAATGACAGGTCTTGTTATGAATTTTCTCTAAAAAGACATAAACAATGAAATGAATGACAAACAGGAAGGAAAGACATCTGACTAGAGTAGTAACAGCATTTAGTCAGTACTTACGTATCATACCTCTGCAATGGTGTCACTTTGTTCTTATTCTTATCAACTGAACCCGTAGATAGCTGAAGAAAATTGGGATTTAATTTATATAATTCTTGCAGTAGCTTCTGTTCATACTCTTGGTGTTTACCCGCCTAATAAAAGAAGAAATTAAAACTGCAGTGGGATTCAAAAAAATAAGTCTGGTATGAAATGCTTAGCTACTTTTTAGTTATTAAAGGTACAATAAAGAGGAAGAACATTAGTTTTCTCACAGAGTCAGAATCTGAGGATGATGCTACCAAACTTTTAGACCAACAAGTTATTCCAGTCAAGCTACATACATTACAGATACTCTAAAGACCAAATCATTCCATCAGAACCATATGTAGAGAACAATTTCACTACATCAATGCACCAGGAGGGCACTGAGCTAGCTCAGTGGGTAAAGGCATTTGTTGGCAAGCATGACAACCTGAGAATGATTCCTGGAAAACACATACAGTAGGAGAGAATGAACCCCACAAGCTATCCTCTGACTGCTACATATGTGCTGTGGTACGTGTGCATGTGCACACATATATGCACATGTACACACACACACACATACATACATACATACAAATGAATAAATACAATAAAAAAATTTAAACTACTTGCAGTTTCTTTCATAAAACTAAGTCCTCTAATAGGTCACTACTTAGTTAGCTTTAGCTGTCAGCTGAATGCAACTGAGAACCACCTAGAGGAATGCCAACTGAGGAATTGCCCAGATCAGTGGCCTGTGGGCATGTCTGCTGGGGATTATCTTGAGGGTTAATAGATGTAGGATAGCCTGGCCCCGTCCACTGTGGACACCACTCCTGGGCTATAAAAGAAAACTAGCTGTATATAAACACATCAGTAGGAAAGTAAGCAGCATCTAAGTTCTTGCCTAGACTTCCCTCAAAGATCAACAATGTGTGAGCTAAAATAATCCCCTTTTCTCCCATAAATTGCTTTTGGTTATGTTGTTTGATACAGCAATCGGAAGAAAAGAAAACAAGAACATTAGATGTTTAACAAAATTTATCAATAGATTTCTGTTTTTATTTAGAGATCAACAGCCCAATGAATTCACAGTTTTCTTACGTTTTCCTTTATCTTAACACCAGGTAAAAATGTCATTAATTTGTTTTTATTTGCTACTTTCTCCCTACCCAAAACAAAATAAAAATTAATGTCTTAAACTTCTAAACCAGCAATAAACAGTTTGCAGACAGTTCCTTTTGTCAAAATGCTTTACTGGGACACAGTCTCACTACTCATTTATTTACGGTCTACATGCTGTCCTGCTACAAAGTCAGAGTCATACAATAGGGATAGTGGAGCACAGTGACAGATGCTGCACAGCCTAGGAATCCTAAAATACTTTACTAGATTGGCCTTTACGAAAGACCTTGCTGGTACCCACTGTATATTCAAGAAAACACTCCTTTCTTGTATTCTGGGATAGCTTTCTATCAGAAGGCAATGTCATAAATGATACAGGAGAAACCAGGCAAGAATCACTGTAGAAGCAAACCATAAACAAAAATAAATGGCAATGAAAAAACTTCTGAGCAGCATTTAACCACCTATATGTGTGTCTTGAATAAAAGGACATTTCACTTACCAGTGGGAATATCAACTATTTTAAAACTGTGATTTAAGTATATACTGTGGCAAAATGAAAATGCAACAGAATCAAATCAAATCAAAATATGAAGTGAGGGTGGTATCATCTAACTTAGTACAAACAGCTGTATCATGTACAGCACACACAGCACTGCTCCCTACTCTGACACACAAGCTGGTTACTCAATTTTGAGTTATATAGTAACAAAGATGGCTTTGGGGTTTTTGTCATGATATCACTTTCTCAAATTTTCTTTCCATACTGAGAAATATTTTAGCATAAAAACTATCAAATAATTTTAAAACCCAGGATGAGTGAGTTTTAAGATAAGAAAAACATATTTAAATGTAAATTTTATATCTTTAAAACATAAACCACCAAGAAAATCCTTTCTGTAATCAATGCTTCTGCTATTATGGAGCAGTTCATTCTGGCAGTGAAAAATCTCACCACGTGCATTTTTCACCTATTGTTGAACAACAGATTTATATAAGATAGACCTGGAAATCCTTAGACAAATTTTCACTGTGATAGCATGTAAATGTTGAGTATATAGACACTACTTAAAATACAGTTTGAAATGTTTCTATCTAGTTTTCATCCAAGAAGGTTAATCCAGGAGCTCAGGCGATGACTCAATGGGCAGAGTGCTGCTGTACAAACACAAGGACGTGAGTTAGGGACGTGTGTGCACACACGTGTATGCAGGCTTGTGCCTGAACAAAACAGAGTATATATGGAGAAGACAGTAGGATAACTGATTAGTCAGATCAACCAAACAGACCCTATCTCAAAAATTAAGGTGGAGAGCCACCCAAAAAAATTTTATGTGTACCTTTGGTTTCCACACACCCATGCACACACACTCAAAAGACGTTTCATTTAAAGAAAAAAAATCACTCATAAACAATAAAACAAAACCTTTTAAAATACTAACTGAAAAAATATGTATTTTGTCTGCCCTATTGAATATTATTATTTTAAACACTGTTTTTTTTAATTTCAAAGACAATGCTGTAAAAGGTCACCAAGATGTTTAATATAATGGGACTTAATCTGCATTTACTCAAAGTCAAAAAGAGACCAACTCCATGCTGTATACAGTCTGCCTTTAAAGGAGCTCATATGTTTCCTACTTTGACCTGGAATAAAAAGTAGCAAGGAATGCCCCCCACCTTCTAAATGAGAAGTATTCCTGCAAAAGTCCACAGCAACAATCTGAAGTCCTCATCTACAAAAGGGAACTGCAGCATTGTGCTTTGGTATAATCCTCATTTTAATAGGCCGTATGGTCAACATTTTTACTTGTAAAAGCATGTTTATACTACAAATTAAAAGGAGACAGGAGAAGAGGAAAGGTAAAAAAGAAGATAGGATATTAAGCCTTCAAGTCACCTTTTATAGGACACTGACTTACTCTGTGGATACTTTTAAAAGAGTCACTGCTTAAAAATGGTATGAGCATCATTGGACAGATTATTTTCTAGAATATTCTATAAAGAGCAGAGGTTGAACCAAAACAAACAAAAGCAACAATGACAAAACCCAACTAATAATTACTGTAACTCCTTGGCTTTCTTATTGCTGACACTCTCCTTAAGGTGGACCCCGAAGTGTTTCCTGCGGCCAGCTAGGTTCCTGTTTCAATATATGTTAGCACATTAAAATCTCTAGAACATATGCTGATATACTAATGTCACTTTCTGACTCAGTTGACCATAGACTCACTTTTATTGTAACCATGTCCGCATAAGAGACATTTTAAGAGATACTTTAGAAATGCTACTTTAAAGTAATACCACCTTTTAAAAAACTCAAATCTTAGTGTTCACCCGTAATTTTAACTTTAAAAGCAATTCCTTTCGTACTAAATTGGTAATTCACATGAGTTTTACTACCTGCATTTCCTCTTTTGTGAAGCTGGCTGCCTCATCTCCCAATTCATGCAGATACATGCAGTCAGGCTTTGGGCACTGCATATTCTTTAAGAAGTAACTGCAGTATTTTGTTGTCCCTAGAGATGCCTGTAGGAAGAAAAGCAGAGCGGGGGAAAGCACACTCAAAATTATGGATTGATACCACAATATCAATTTCCATCACTAATGTTATTACTTCACCTAAAATGAGACACAGACAGAACAAAACATGACTGAGAACACTATGGAGCTGAACTATTGCTGGTGGACTTCATGTAGACATTCATTTAGATGATATAGAGAAAATCTAAGTGAATGCTTTCCAGAATTGGCAAATTCAGATCTTCTTCTCTAAGAATCAGGGGCAGAGAAAAGTCTGTTCTGTCTTTATTAAGTAGCTTGGTACAGAAGAAGGGAAATTCCTCTTTCTAACGATGCCATCCTTTTTTCATTTGCATTGGTGGGACTATTTGCCCAAACATAAACCAAAGATCAGGTATTTAGTAACAACAAATCACAACTATTACCTGTTTCTGAGGAGAACAGTTCTATTTTCATAAAATAAGAAAAACATGAATCAAAATCTTAAAGTATTATCCCTAAATAATGTGTATTCCTACCCAGTAAATAAAATAAAACAGAGCACTACTCAACACTAAATAATTTGTGTATAACAGGTTGCTACAGAAAGCAAAAGGACAATCTTTAAATTAAATGCCTTCAAAGTTACTGCTTAAATATCAGGTACTCCTCTACTTTTTAATATTACCCCTTCCTCTTAAAAGACAGAAAATAACCAACAGAAACATATTACCTTAAGTGTCCTGCCGTCTACTACCACATTGTTGACACACTGTATTGCTCTGAGAGCATCTTCTGACCGGATATAGGTTACATAAGCACTGGCACTTGGACCCTAAAGCAAAGCACATCCCATCCACTGTTATTAGTTTCAAATTAATATTGAAAAATAAAATTCTTTTGCAACCTGCCTAAGAATTCTAAAGGTTTTTATTTTACTACTGACACTAATAATAATAATGGCAATAATTAGAATAGTTTTGATATAATGCTGTTCCTTTAATTAATTTAAAAGCACTCATACTTAAATTTTACCTGGCTATAAGTGGATTATAACATACATAAATAAAACAGTATATTTCCTCCCCACACCCATCATTTTTGAAAAGTAACTTGACAGGCTCATCAAAGTTACAAAAAAGTTTAAAAGGTCAGATTTAAAGACACTGTATCAAAGTAAATGCTCTCAATAATAAACGAGATCTGTACAAGTTGTTAACTAATGCCAGTTTGACAAAGCTGCTCTATTAAGTTTTCAATATCTAAAATTAATATTGATTATAACATTATCTAATTATCAGGTTGCTTAGTAACCACCCCCACCCCTTAAAGGTTTGTTTTCTGTTTCCTTCTTATTCCATCAAGCCATTCGCTCTAAGTCCTGAGGGATCAAATGAACATAAAAATTCCCCCAGCCCACCAACAGAAGTCACTGCACTATATATATAACTCCTTTGACCCTCAAGCCTTCTGACTACAGAAAGCAAATTTTCCTTCTGACAGCCCAGGTCAAGCCCAGACCATAGGGAGGAAAGGCAAAAATCCCTATAATGAGTTACCTGTGAGCCTGCATATGATGTGCTATTATTGATGACAACTTTATGTATTTTACCAAACTTCCCAAAATACTCTGGTCGTTTTAAAACCTATAAAAGAAGAAGAAATAAGGCATAAACTGTCCCCGTCTAATCATTTTTATCCTTATAATGGGGACATTTACCATTCCTTGTAAGTGAAAAGCACACTGGTAATCTTTTAAGTTTCTAATTAATGTAACTACCTCCTAAGTGCATTTATGCAGCTAACTCGCGGTATATTTTAAAAGTCTAAGAGCTACTCTTTTTTTGAACTGAGACTTAAGAATTGTTTGGCATTCCTATGTTCTAATCAATTATCTATGGGATCTTACCTTCACAGAATTCAACTGTATTATCACTAATAAATGATTTTCATGAAGGAGTAATGATCAAAACAATGATCAAAATTTTATACAAGAAAAGAGAGACAAAGAACAGACACAAGTAATGACATTTATGTCTCATAAACCTATTGTATATTATACTAAGGCATTGATTATAAATTTCAAACATATTAATAGCATCCCCTCAACCTTCTATGCTTTATGACTTATTATACAGTTTGTGTATAATTTCCTATGTTAGTAAACTCATTATTTTGTAATTGTCTCATGGATTACTTCGTCCTCAATCTCTGCTGCTAAGTTACATTGGGAAAATCCATTTACATTCTTCTTCCAGTGCCTTAGTCACTTCTTGTGTTTTCTTGTCCTTGCCTCTCTCTCACCTGTTACTCTGTCATTACTACAGTGCTCCTTTAGATTTTCTTACAAACTTCCATAACCTTGATTAATACAAAAATCTCTCCCACGACTTGGAACTAGCTCAACATTACATTTTGTTCTTCTAGAAATTTACAGACAGTAACCTCTTTCCCAATGAACAGTCTATGTTGTGCCATTAATTCTTAACAGTTTTCAACTTAATATACACTAATCTCACTACATTTTGACTGTTTAAAATAAAAGATTATATACAGCCAGTTTTAATGGATTAAAAGGTGACTACAATGGTTTTCCACTTTTTTCCTACCCAGACTCCTAAATGAAATCTCGTGCCCAGAATGTTTCAGGGCTTCAAGATGGAGAAGGAAATCGTTTGAAAGGGGGTTTTCTTCTAGTCAGTGGAATTTGAAACGGCATTCAATATTCCGGCTGGAATTCAGCTACCAGGCTCCCAAGGCTGGCAGCACGCAGCTGCTGTCCAGCAGCAGCTCTGATCATAAATGGGTCTATAGTAGCAGTTCAATGAAGCAAGCACTGGAGGGAGACTTTAAAGTAAGAGGGAAACACTCCAAACATTCAAAGGAAGGAAGCCAGGAATTCTTCCATGGTTGAAACTAGCCCTGCCCAACAGTGGTCCTCTAGACCTCTGAACGTCCTACAACACATGAATATAACTAACTACGAGGACTGTTTATAGTTAAGGGAGGTTAGAATCTTCATATTATATATAAAGTATTTTCTCAGTTATAACAAAAATGCAATTTACAGATGATATGTAATTAAGGAAAGAGTATACATACTTTGAAATTTACTAGTTCTTTTGCAGAAATCACATCATTTCATGGTGCAACATTGCCGATTCATATACTACCTGTAATAATCTACATCATTAACTGCTATATTTAGTGATTCCACAAATTAGATGAAACGTTATCTTGTAGTATAAAAACACTATTCCAATAGAAACTGAATATTAATGCAAAATCATTTGAGAGACAAGTTAAAAAAGAAATTCATATTCAATAGGTCTAAGACAGACCAAAGACTTGAGATTGTAAATTCCAAAGTAATAATAATGCTTCTGGCTTAAAATGGCAAAGAACATAGGTAGGTAGGTAGGTTCTAGAGTAGCTGTGCCCAAGCACTGATATGCAGAAAAGGTCTTTTCATCACTGTTTTCCTTGATATATATTCTGAAATATACAGAGAAAGTTTATACCATCAAGAATTCATTTTTTATTGTATTAGTGATATTTGAAACACTGAACTGTTCCTGTTCATAAGTCTTTTCAAGGAAAGTGAAATGTCTTTTTGGGATTTTGTTCATACTTTTAGTTTTTTATCTAAGTATCCTATTCATATGTACACTTCTTGACTTGTCTCATGGATTTCTTCATCCTTGTCTTTTGAAGGCATTACATAGGACAGGTGTGGTGGTCCCAGCACTTGAGAGGCAGAGGCAGGTACAACTCAAAGTTAATGGTCAGCCTGGTCTACAGAGTTAACAAAACAAACAAAAAAGGTGTTATTATGCTATGGAGGTTTTTTTTCACTTCTGGGAAACCTATGCTCTCTTCTAGAAACTGGAACACAGGCATCCCACCTGATTCAAGAGGATTTAGGGAACAGAAGAGAACAAGAGTTTAGACTAACCCAACAGAGAAACAGTAGCATATATGGCCAGAGAGGTAGTTTGCGATAAGGTCATGTAGTACACTGGCCCTTACAAGGAATTAGAGTATTTTACTCATATTAATAAAAGCAGAATATTGTAAGAAAAATGAAGGATACAATCTGTTTGGCAATGGGGTAGAGTACAGGCTTATAGAAGTAAAGGCAAGGGCAAACTCAGGGAACCATTATTTAGAAAGTAATAGTGCCTGTGTGCCAAATGCTGTTGACTGGTCTGGTGAAAGTAAGTCATTAAGAAAAAGATAGGTAGCCAGGTGGTGGCGGCACATGCCTTTAATTCCAGCATTTAGGAGGAAGAGACAGGAAGATTTCTAGGAGTTTGAGGTTAGTCTACAAAGCGTGACAGGACTACACCGAGAAATCCTGTCTTGAAAAACAAACAAAAAGGAGGAGGAGGAGGAAGAGGAAGGGAGGAAGGGAGGGAGGGAGGAATAGGTAATGTTTCATTTAAGAGTAGTGATACTGGATTCTGGTTGTACATTGGAAGTAATTTGGGGGTTTTGGCAAATTATTGATACAGGTCTTTCCCCAAAATATTCTGATTCCAGTACTCTATATCACACAAAACTTCATACTAAAATACAAATGAATGTGATCTAACAAAACAAAACAAAAAAAGGAAGACACATTATATAGTATTAGATTGTTAAAAGTAGGCAATGAAGCACTTTCAGAGTTGAAGAGCTGAATATCTGATTTATGGAAATAGTTTCTGGTAAGCTGGGCATAACACCTTCATGACAAAATACGATAGGTATAAAATTACAATTGACATGCCCATATGAAAGCCAGAATGGTATTTCCAGAGCAGAGATCAAGCACATCATTCTATTCTTGAGAACACTCAACAGCTTTCTACTACTTTTAGGGTAAAATACAAACTCCTCAGAATTGTAGGCAAACCTTTCAAAATTATATGCCACTCAACTTGCCCCAGCCACTTTTCTCACCATTGAATTCTAACCTTCCAGACAAAGAAATCAGATTGCATGAAGAGGTTTCTCTTTAGAAACCCTTGGACATTCCCCAATTAGAAAAACACTTTAGGCCAAAGATAGCAAAGACAAGCATACCCTGCAACAAACAGTCTGTTACTGTCCTAATGTGCAACAGTGCTCCTCACACAAGACTGTTACCTCTGAAAATAAGCAGGTGCTGTTTTATATATTGTATATGTTCAGTGTGCTACACACAGCTGGCATGATTTAGGTACTCAATGGGTTTTAAATGAAAAAATGAATTGTGTTAGCATTAAGTGAAAAGAATTACATAAAAATCTAGGTGTGGTAGCTCATAACAGAAGCCTGAGGCAGAGGGATTTTCAGTACCTCAAGGCCAGTATGGGTAACAGAAGGTCTCAAAATGAGAAGCAAAATTTGAATGTGTACATCAATAATACTGGTAGGCTTCTAAGTGTTAGTGAATAACCAATGGTCGATATAAAATAGGCTGTTATGGCAATGGAAATTCAAAGAATTTAAACATTATATATTAACATGAACACTCTAGATTTTTGTCTGAACTACTGATAAACAGAGGCATTTTTTGAAACATAACCAAGCACTCATGGACATCACTAAGAAAAACAAAAACGTGGCACTCAAAGGCTGCTTAGTGGATAATGAATGGACTAACAAAGCAGTCATCACCATAGAATACACCAGAATTGGAGAAGCTCTATCAGTAAACAAGTCATTCAAATTGCTTTGCCTCAGTTTCTCGTTTATAAAATGAAATAGTTGTGCTTTAGTAGCCACATTCCTCAATGCTCTCTGGAGCTACCACATACCCAAGACACGACCTAATCTTACTGCTGCACAGCTAATATTATTAATTCTCAAAGCAGAACTTAATCATTTTTTTCTTGGGGAGGTTTTTAAGTGCATATGTGTTTTGCCTGCATATATACTCACCATGTTCATGTAGCACCCTCAGAAGTCAGAAGAGAATGTTAGATTCGCTGGAACTGGAGTTAAAGGATGATTGCGAGCCACCTGTACGTGCTCAGAACCTAACCCAGAACCTCTGCAAGAACACTAAGTGCTTTGAAATGCTGACCCATCTCTTCAGTCCCCTACTTCTCTTTTCATAAATGCTTAGGAATGTGTGAGCACTTCAATTCTGTCTTCTGTAACCTATAAACTTGCTAAGAGCAGTCTATGTCTGGCTTGCTACCTAATTTACCTTCAGTATCAAAAGTAACATTCACAAAATTTGAATTTTAATAAGAACGATTATCTCCACAAACTTGATATCTTAAAACTTTTAAGATATAATTATCTCTTAATCATCAAATTACCATAGCTTCTGAAATTTTTTTCTTCTGACTAATAAAGGAATACACTTGATAACTGATCTTGATATAAGTTTTTCTCACATACAAAAGTTATTTTAAAACTACATTTTTAGGACTTTAATGTATATAATACACATAATATACATATATAATACACACATAGATATATATTAAAAATTACCTCTTAATCATCATCAAATTACCATAGCTTCTAAGATTCTTTTCTACTTACTAATGAAAGAATACACTTGATAATCAATCCACTTCTAAATGTTGCTCCACATTGTGAGAGCTGGCTAAACTAAAGATCTATAAAGCAAAAGGTAAATTCACGCCCAAAAGCTCTAAAATCAAGATCAAAGTCCCAGCAAGTTACTGAAATAGCAATTTCAGAAAGACAAAAGTAATCTATAAGATTAGCAAAAAGTAACAAAATGACAGAAGTAAGCCAGAGAGGTAAGCTCAACAGGTTAAAGCTCTTGCTAACTGCAGAGCCCACATAAAATAAAGGTCAAAGAAAAGAACCAACTTCCTAAAGGTATCCTCTAACCTCCAGATCATGAGTGTGAGGGTAAACATGTACACACACACACACACACACACATTGGAGGGAGGGAGGGAGGGAGGGAGGGAGGGAGAATAAAACATTGTTTTAAAGGCAGAGCTGAAAGAGACAAAAGCAGATTTGGGCAAAGGTTTAGTCCTGTTCAAGAGAAGTGGTCACAAAAGAGGTGGGAGTATGTCTGCCTCAGGAAAGCAAAAAATGAAAGCTTACAAACAAGATGGAAGAAACGACTGCTGAAGATGAGTTGTAAGTCTTAATATTTCTTCAATATTTATTACTGAAGTCCTTTGTTTGCTTGAAATCTTTCCTTTGTTATTTTTTGACAGAACCTTCCTTCTGTAGCTCAGGATGGCCCAACACTCATTAAATAGCCAGGATGATCATAAACTCATGGTCTTCTTGTTTTACCATCCTGAATGTTCAGAACACAGGTATGAATTCTTACCAACACCTTTGCAAAGAAATAGGTCTCCAGAATGAGATGTAAACACTATTGCCAAGTTCCCTGGACCTAGATTCCTAGTAATTTTTGTGTGTAGTGGCTGTAGAGGGCAGCAGGATGGGGGAGTATACATGTACCATGGCACACATATGTTGATGTCAGGAGACAGCTTTGTAGAGTTACTACTCTCCTTCTACCTAAATTACATGAGATCAGGGACTGAACTCAGGTCACTGAGCCATCTTACTGGCCCAGATCTTAGTAATTCTTGAGTTGCATCAATTTTAATGCTCATGATAGGTTCTTCCTGAGATTCTCCTCTATTGATCTGAAGAAATTTTAAGGTCTCAATATAAATTCATCAACTGGTAAATATTTAGTCTTTACAAAAAGAGCCAGCAGGTTCAGTTATGGTTAAACATAAAGTTAACCCCTCCCTCCCTCCCCATCTCCTGCCAAAATGATCATATACTGAAGGCTTGGTCCGTAGCTAGGAGATATGAAAGCTTTGTCCTAATCTATGATCAATTTGCTAATGGATTCATACCTGAATGGACTACTGGGAGGTGGCAGAAACTATAAAAAGTGGGGCCAATGCAGATGAAGTGGGTCACTGAGGTATGCCTTTGAAAGGTATCTTGTTCCCAGTTTCTTATTCTGTCTGTCTTTCTGCCTTTGGCTGCATGAGATGAGCAGCATTTTCTTTCACATTAGGTTGCTAGCAGGATGATCTATCTCACCTTAGGCCCAATGCAATAGAGCCAGCTAAATGAAATCTAAGACAGAAACTATGCATCAAAATAAATCTTGTTTTAAGTTTTTCCCCACCCACCAGGTATTTGCCACAGTTAGAAAAAGCTGTCGGCAACAGACAAGTGAGCGTTCCACTACAGAGCTAATCTCCAGCACCATGAGGAACAGTACCTCCAATGGTTTTCAAGAACTTTTCTTGGAAGACTATCCAGAGTTAGCACTTTCCTACTGATGCAAACATTCTAGCTGATACTCAGCTTCAATTTTCCTTCCCAATAATCTTGCTGGCACCTCATGGTATAGTGGAAATAAAAATTAGCAGATGTATATTCAAAGCCCGCAAGAAAGTATGAGATCAGAGAAACTTTGAAAAGACTAATTGAAGGAGGAGAAAAGAGACATCAATTAGAGAAATAAATCACAAAAAAACTTGGTCTTTTACTTCGTCAAATTCTCCTTTCCATAAAACTGGTTTAGAATGACAAAGTAAAGGAATGATGATAAACTACAACAGTGATGGTTCAGCTGGTAAAGACACTCACTGTTGGGGCTGAGGACCTGAGTTAGAGCCACAGAACCTACACAGCAGAAGGCGAGAACGGAGCTTGCAAAGTCCTCTGACCTCTACGCATTCACTGTGGCAGACACATGACTGATTACTTGGGTAGCTCATTAAAATTACTTAATAGGTTCAAGTAACTGTGTCTCCAATTACTTGGTTCACACAACTACAAAAAAAGGGAAAGGAAAAAAAAAACACCCAGTACTCACAACTCATGTTAACCCTAAGGACAACTGGAACATTATTTTCACAAGCACTAAAAGGCACTTTTAGTTCAAGCCCTTAGTTTCACAATAGAAACTGAAGCCCAGAAAGATGAAGACATGCCTAAGACTACAATTTGCCACAGGTTCTTAAGCATTATTAAAATTTATTATTATTATTCATACTTTCTCCCAAGACATTATTTTCAGAAGAATCTTCCAGTTTATCAGTATCAATTACTTTCAAATGAGACAGGCAAACACAAAAGACTGTCATGCTGACAATGAAAGCAGAAGAGGACTTACTTCTGGGTCTGCTAGGCGCTGTGAGAGACCTACAACAAAGACGAGGTTTTTTTGTACCACACGTACACTAGCCAAATGTTTTCGATTTTCTGAAATTTTTTGTTTTCTCTCATTTTGTTTCTGTTTTTTCTCATTCTTTATCCTTTGCAATTCTTCCTGTGAGAGTGGTTTATAAACTGCTGGGTCTTCTGGATATGGCTATAAGTATAGTAAACAAGATAAAGTTAGCATTAAATAGAAAAACTGCAGAAATGATAAATACCCAATTCTGAGCAACAGGTGTAAGACAGATAGTTTCTTCTGACTGTTTCAACTGCTTTCAAATATTTTTATTAAATAAAAGTTAAAAGTTCTAAAACATTTTTTAAAGCTTAGCAGAGATCACTTTTAGCACTAATGTCGAAATGACAAAAATCAACCAATCAATCTTGGTATTATACCTTGCACACAGTGCTTCTAAAACACTGTGTAAAAAGCAACGAAGATCCGGGCCCAGGTTGCTGCTGAAAGGTCCTGGTGCTATAGCAGCCAAGGCTTGTGCTGATGTTCACAGCTCCTGTTGTCACAAGGGTCATGTGGATTTCTGGAATCTGAGCCACCACCTTGGGCCCTGTGGTGTCTGAGAGCCACAATACTGCCAGGATCATGCCAGTCTGGGTGGATCACACAGCCAACTAGGGCAATGGTGACTTCGGCACCAAGGCTGCTACCAGTGACCATGTCTGGGTCCATGGTCCTATTGCAGCCAGAATCTGTGCTTAAGTTCATATTGCCACAAGGGTCATGTGGATGCCCAGGGTCAGGTTAGCCACCAAAGACTACATTGGTAGTTAATGGACATGCTTGGAGCCAGGGTCAAGCAGATCGAAGTGATATGTGCTGCTACCCAATGACAGGGTGACATTGGGGTCAAAGCTGCAGCTGAGGGCCATGTCTGGGTCATTGACCCTTCTGCACTTAAGGTCTGTGTTAATGTCCAAGGTTTCTGTTCCCATCAAAGACCATGTGAATGCCCAAGAATTGAGGTCAAGTTAATGTCCAAGGGCCATGCTGTCACTGGGGCTGTGCTGCTCCGAGTAGCCTGCACTGCCACCTGGGGTAATAGTGACATCCAGACCTTCTGCTCCCGAGGACCATGTCTAAGACCTTTTCTGGGTCTGTGGTCTCACAGCAGCCAGGGTCTGTGTTGCCACCAAAGGTTACACAAAAGCTGGAGGCTAGGGTCCTAACCTATTGCCTTGGTCGTGTCTGTGTTGGTATCTGTTGCCCATATAGTCTCAGGGGATAATGGGAACCGTGTGTGACAGAATCAGAGAGCCATGCAGAACCAGGCCTGACCCTCACTGGACCCTACAGCAAGAGAACTGCCCTCTCCCACCACACACACACTTGAGAAAGATGGTCCTATCCCTCACCACAGGTGGGGGAGAGCTAAAATTGATTGCATGGATATAGGGAGGGCTGACTCTGCCCTTCAACTGAGGCGGGTAGCTTCAGTGGCCTGGACTGACCAGCTCAACTACTCCCCAGGCAAACAGCTGGCCCTTGAATAGGCCTAACCTAACATCCATCACATCTTCGACCTTCTGGAGCTCATGAAGGGACTGGTCCTGTGGAATAAAACCCACAGGATCTCCATGGGATATTCAAGAGGAGTTCCAGAGAGGATCCAGTGATGATGGTGTACCAGAAACCAGAGGCCTTGAACCAGTGACTCCTGCAATGAATATTTGCTAGTAAAGCTGATTGGACAAAAGGGCGTACTGTGTGACACACCATGGCTCCCAGTGTTACTGAAGAAGTGTTGGAGAGTCAGGAAAGATGGAAGAGCAGAAAGGGTTTTTGTTATTTTAGCTCTTTTGTTTTTCTTTTTGTTTTCTGCTTGTTTTGTTTTTGTTTGATTTGTTTTTTAATATTTGTTTGAGAGCTGTTGTTGGGGAGAGGGGAAGATATGGAAGGACTGGGAGGTGAATGGAATTGGGATGTATGATGTGAAATTCCCAAAGATTTAATAAAGAAATTATGTTAAATACATAAAAAAAAGAATCTGCTGGTAGTTCTATCAACAAAATATGGATTTATATATTATAATCAACAAATATTTAAGGAAATCCTACTATGTGCTAAAATATTAAGTTTATATGCTTGTTTGAGTGTATGTGCTGGTTTGGGTGTACATGTGGAAGTCTCTACCTCATTTATTTCAGACAGACTTTCTCACTGAATCTGAAGTTCACAGATGGCTATATTAGCAGGCCAGCAAGCTCTAGGGATCCTTCCCTATCCCACAGGTGCTGGGGTCATAGAAACATGCCTGACTTTACATGGATGCTCAGGATCGAACTCTAGTCTTCAGGAGTGCACAGTAAGTACTTGACCTACTGGGCCACGTCCTTAGACCACATCCTTTTTGATTGATAGTCTTAAATACATTCCTAGTCTAAAAGGAAGAAAGATGAGCGTAAATATTTAGACTTTGGATCAAGAGTTCAAATTTAGTTTTAACATTATCTAGTCATGTGCTTGTAAACAAACCAGTCTCTAAGCCTCAGTATCCTTATGTGTGAAGTACAAAAACTCCTAAAATATCATGTAAAGATTTATCATTGTGTCCTCAAAAAATACCAGCAATCTCTCTGTTGTGTGTCTTTGTTTCCTCCTTCTCAGGATTATAGTATCTTCACTCCAACAGCTAACATCAGGGTCACTGGTGGACCAAAAATATGGAATCAGAGGGCCAGGCTTTGAATTCTAGCCAAGCTGCTCCAAAGCCATATGACCATTAGCCCCAGCCTTCTCAACTGTAAAATGAGAAGCACATTTAACTAGAAGTTCTGTGGGAGTTAAGACGTTTAAAAGTGATTAAAATATGACCTGCACAAATAAGTACTAAAGACTCAGTTATCAGTACTACTAACAATAACAAATGGATGGCAGTTACTTAAAACTGAGTATAAAGATCCCAGAAAAGATGTGATGATTAATTTTCATTGTCAATCTGACTGAATTTAAAATCATCTAGATACACACACACACACACACACACACACACACCTCTGGGCATGTCTCAAAGGCTGTATCCAGATAGGACTAATGGAGGGGGAAATACCCCACACTAATGTGGCTGGTGGCATCATCCCATGGACTGGGGTGCACAACTGAATGAAAAGGTAAAAGGTAGGCTGAGTGTCAGAACGCCCCTCTCTGCTTTCTAACTCTGGTGAACTACTTTCCTATTTAGTACTAGAAACTAGTGTGAATCACCCCACATATTAATACAGAACATGTTTTTTCAAGTTCCATATTATCATACCCAAACTCAATGGTTCTTTATGAATCTTCTTAATAAGAAAGCACTAAGACTGTGTCTGTTTCCTTGGCTAGAGAAATTATATGACTTTACAGAAGCAACACAGCTAGTTAACACAATAAATGCAACACTTGACCATGACTCCCAGTCCACTGTACTCTCTCTACTTCATTAACCTTAAAGATCACACAATGTTTGTGTTTGGGTGGAAGACTTGTTTGTTGGGGGGGGTTAAATATCCTGTGGGAGTGTTCTTGAGCATCTCTGGGGAGGGGTCATCGTTTGGTGGGCTTTCTCGAGGGGTGGAGTCTGGACTGAGGCAACTTCCAGGGGAGGGGGCTTGGAATGGAACTTACACCTAAATAGTTTGTTTTAAAGCCAATCACGCACAGCTATGGGGAAATAACTATACAGTTAATACTGGCCAGTAAAAAATCCAGATAGTAAAATAGAGTTGTTTAGAAGCACTTACCTTTCTACACGCAGGACAAAGCCCATTCTCATCAGTGCGAATTCGATGCCAACAAAATCGGCATATCTGGTAGCCACAGGTGCAAGGGAAAAAGTTAATATCGTCTATCTCTAAGGGCTCCATACAAAGAGGGCATTCCACAGGGTCTTCCTTTGCATCAGGACTGCGAGACATCTTCACGCTTGTTAGACAGCAGCAAAGTTTATAATAATTTAAGGGAGAAGAAAATTCAGCACTGAGAGCTAAAATGTAGAACTCTGAAGACCTGCATGAGAAAAAAAATCAAAAACATACATACCATTTACTATAGGAAAAATACTAACTTTTTCTATAATCACAGGACAGATTTCAGAAATTTTCCTTATATGAAGAAAAAACTGGCATTATATTAGAATTCAAATGTAACAGAAACTAAAAGAATTCCCATTTTTTTCCAGCTAAGACATTTAATACTGATCTAAACACTGCTTATAACACATTTTAGAAAAATATAAAATAAAATGTAACATGAGGGGGCCTGTTTGTTGGGGTTTCTGTCCCACCCAGTACCCCACAGCTGGTAAGCCCCAAAGAAAATCACACAGAGATCTCTATAAGTTATAAAGCTGATTGGCCCATT
>LOEQ01000429.1:207392-223059 GCA_001685075.1 Bramus lutescens | reverse complement strand
TATACTTCCTGCCTGGCCAATCAGCATTTATTTAACACATGATTGACAGATTACGGACAATTCTCCAGCATCAATAAAGACCTTTGGTTATAAAATAACCCGAGACCAATGAAGCTCAGTGGGTGAACACATTTGCTAAACAAGCCTACTGACCTGAGCTCAATCACTAGAGTTCACACGGGAGATAACCAAGTCCATAAGTTTTCCTTTGACTTCTACGCACACACCATGACATGTGCATGCCGACATACTCATTCTCTGTCATAATATCATCCTCTTTCATAATAATAATAATAACAATAATAATGCTAAAAAGTTCAAAGCTATACACACTTGACTATGCATCTTTCACTTAAAAGCTAATAAGGGACATAACAATTATGATAAGCAAAATGTATCATAATTAACAAAAGGAACTGATAAAAATCAATTTAATCACTTGGGCTGGAGAGATGGCTCAGAGGTTAAGAGTGCTGACTGATCTTCCAGAGGTTCAGAGTTCAATTCCTAGCAACCACATGGCAGCTCACAGTCATCTATGAGAGCTGATGCCAACACTAGATACATAACAATAATAACTCTTAAAAAACCACAATAGAATAATTTTTTTAAATTAATCACTTATAGTTACATATATAATTATATTAATATAAAATTTTTGCCAGAGAAAATATAGCTTAAAACCAAGCAAGCATGGCATAATTGTTTACAAGTATGTAATATGATGCTAGTGAAAACTGCTAAACAAATAGATGTATTTATAAAATATTTCTAGAGTAAGCACTGCAAAAAGCCTGTTTTAAAAAAAAATCAACCAGAGAACAAATAGACCTTTCTAACCCAATCATGCTTTGTGAAAAGTGAATTCTTTTTAAGTTATAGAGTTGAAAACCACAGTTAACAATTTCATGCTGAAGGGAGAGTTGCAATCACTACATGCAGTTGAAAATGGAAAAACTGCAAACAAGTCTACATCTGGATACAGTCCTATAGCACAAAGGTTTAGAAACAACACACAATTGAACAAAATGATTTTAAAGGTCACACTGAAGAGCAGAGAGAACAACTGACTCATCTAAGGGCTAAATGTGACAATTAGCCCTATCAGTACTCAACTGTCTGCTATGAAGCTGGAACTCCTTACTTCACAAAAGCAGAGAAAATATCAAAGAAACCAAAAAAAAAAAGAAATAAACAATAATATTTTAATTTTTAACAGAAATCATACTACAAATCAAAACAGATGAAATGGGTGCCCCCTCCCCATTTTTGTTTTTTGACACAAGGTCTCTCTGTAACAGCCCTGGTTGTCCTGGAACTCACTTTGTAGATCAGGCTGGCCTTGAATGCATAGAGATTCACCTGTCTCTATCTCTTGAGTGCTGGGATTAAAGGAAGTGCCACCATCTTATAAGCAGTAAGAAACACTGGTACAGACAGGGTCCCAGATAGGGGAGAATCATTTTATAAATAATAAACACTGGTACATATCTAAGTTATACCATTAATAAAATAACACCGGGGGCGGGGGGTTGCAGAGGACTTTATTCCCAGCACTTGGGTTTCTGAGTTAAGGCTAGGCTAGTCTCCACAGAGAGTTTCAGGACATCCAGGGCTACACAGAGAAACCATGCCTCCAAAAACCAAAATAAATAAAATAAAATAGCAACCAAAGGTGAGTAGAAACTTATTTGGTATAATAAACTGCTGAAGTGTTGGAAAAATAAATGGGTGAGGCTTTTTTCACCCACTTAAGCCAAGTTCACCCAAAATGAGAGGCATAAAAAGATAATTGTTGACTAATACAAAAAGAAGAAAACAAAATTAAAAGCAAGTATCCTAGGTTCAGTTCACATTACCCATATGATGGCTCTTAAACATCCATAGCTCCAATTCTAGAGGATTCAACACCCTCTTCTGGCCTTTAAGGGCACATATGAAATCTTCAAAAAAAAATATACAGACAGACAGATAGCCAAAGGCAGACAGATAGGTAGATAGATAATGAAGAAATAATAAAAGCCTGTGTCTTTTATTCAATGTACTGCCTGTATAAAAAGTTCTTCTATATACACACACTCACAACAAGTATTATATTATGTTCAGCAATCATTATATCAAAGAGCAAAATACTGCCAACATAGCATCCAGACATAGGTAAATCATTAATAGTTAAGATACAGAAATAAAGCTGTGAATGCTTATAATCCCAGCATGAGTGGAGACAGGAAGATACAAGAATGCTGTGAGTCTACGCTACATAGCCAGGTGTAGGCCATTTAGGGATACAGTGTGAAACCCCGGTGAGAGAAAGAGAAATAGCAATTCAATAAATTTTTGTAAGCTGACACAGAAAGAGATCTATTCATTATTTAAACTTTAAAAAGAACAAGCTGAAGAATTACTCTTACTTTACATAACAAGACCTGTAAATATAAACTTAATTTCACAAAGAAAATAAGACAAGGACGTTGATATAGCCAAAAAAAAAAAATAGAAGAAGACATCTTCTGTTAGAAAAATCTGTTACTATCTGAATTGATATAAAAATGTTACTTTTTAAATTAAAGTGTCCAAAACCACTAGCTGGGTTGTTTTCATTTTCTTGAGAAAATGCCTGACTCTGATGACTAGATGGGGGATGCTGTTTTCTGTCATACAATACGGGGCAGCCAAGCTGTACACCCCTATTTTTACATAAAGAAAACTGACTGGAAATTCAGAGGAACTACATGTGATATGATGTGTTCCTGAAATGTCTTCCTACGAGTCTGCAATTTTATTTAAAATTTAAAGTTTAAAAAAAGAAAGATATGGATATGTATTCATAAACAATCCAATATTCCTAGTTTGTAAATCTGGATTAGCCATTTTTTCTATATTAAAACCAGGAATGCGGAATAGAATTCTGCTGAGTAATGTGACCATTTAAAACTAGAAAATAGGCTCCAACACAGCGTCCACCAATAGGAAACTAACCTGAAATTAAGGACTGCTATATATACTTCTAATATGTGTGGCTTTAAGTTGTTTTCTTTCCTCTTCTTTTCTGTCCTTTTTTTTGGGGGGAGATACAGAGGGAAGGAAAGGGCCTCTCAATGCGGCCCTGGCTGTTCTGGAACTCACTATGCAAACCAGACTGTCCTCAAAGTCAGCGCATCTGCCTGTCTCTGCCTCCTGAGTGCTGGGATTAAAGGCGTGCACCACCATGCCCAACTGAAAGACTTTTTCTTAACTACACATCATTTGCATTTTAGTGAAGTAATTTACTGAATGTTGAGAAGGCAACAATATATTGGGGCTTAGAAATACCAAATCTTTCTAGAAAGTGTACCTCTACAAATAAAAAAAATTAAATAACACTTTCAAGGTTTCTTTAAAATTTTTTTAATTTTTAAAGGTTTTTAAACTGTATATTTCACATTGAGAAAGGAAGGAAGGACAAAGTAGCATGAGATAGTACAATAGATAATACAAAAGCAACTTCATCTGAATACTTTTGGTATAATGGACAGATTCCACAGAAGTGGGTTACCAAATGTTATCCAAAAATCGTAAAATATATGTGGATAATCTGACATTTGAAGAAAAAGAGCTCATTTCCACCTCACCTTTTCCACTACTAGATAACTACCTTGGGTAACACAGTCCAAAATTCTAGGATTTGACTTACCTCAAAAAACTGCAAACAGGGGCAGTGAGATAGCTCAGAGAATACAGGTGCTTGACACCAAGCCTAAAGATATGACTTTGATCCCATGAGGTCATCTGGTAGAAAAGATGAACCAACTTCTGCATATTGTCCCTTGACAACATAGTTTGTGGTGCATACAAGCAAGCAAATACATACATAGTAAAACTACACATAGAAATTTAAATTTTAAAATATTATTTTAAAAAGTATTTCTGCCAAAGGAGAGCAATATCCCAGAAAGACAGTCAAAAATTTAAAAAGGGACAATGAGAAAAGAACCTGATAAAAGTAAAAATAAAAAGAATAACATATAAAGTACTGGCAGCTAACTTGCGAGTCTTAAGAATGATAATAATAAAAAACTAGTAAATAACAACATATAGGTAGAAGAGCAAGATAAACTAACACACTCTGAAGTCCAACTGTGAAGATGGTAAAATTTAAAGTGCAAACATGTAACACTCTACAATTACTAATTCCATATCCTTATAGCTACTTTAGAGAAATGGTTGACCATTTGTGATGTGCCCAAATTCCCTAAATGAATGTTTATAAACATTTGTTTATAATTAAAGGGAGCTATGCTATAGAGATGAATACTTTGCACTGGTATGGATCTTGGTTTATTGATACAAATTTTAGGTCAATTTTGTTATATGTATATTTCTGTTCCTGATTAACGTATTGTGTTTCTACAGCTCATTTTAAAACGTAATGCATAATTAAGAAATACAGGTTAATAATCATCTATAATAGTCAAGCTTGTAGTCATGTTAGTTAGGTTTTCTAATGAACAGAGATATATTTCAGATGGACAGGTATTCTAAAAACCTTTCAAAGATTAACAGAATATGGCATTTAAAATGTTTTAAAAACTTAGGATTTTTCATGACAATGAGACTCATCTGCTCCTGGCAGCCCCAATCTACTTCAGGAGGATGATGAACATCAAAGAGATTCCTTATAGAGTTTGCTGGCTATTTGGGCAAGAAACTTCTCTTGTCTGGACTGCTTGATAGCATGCTGTATAAATTGGACATGCAGGAACCCACAAAAAAAAAAAAGACTGCTTAAGTTACCTTAAAAAGGTGAGACTATCCTTCAGGGTTCCTGTTTTATGAAAGAGTCTGCCAGACATTCTACAGGATACAAAAAAAAAAAGTGACAAACTGCCAACAGAGGTGAAACAGTCTTTTGAATTTCCGATATCTATCATAAAAGAGTCTACTGGATATTACGGGCCTGTAGATGGGCATATAGATACTATGGGCTAAAGATAGATGCCCCAATGTTACAGCTTTGGGTGACTCTCCAGGCAGCAAGCTGTCTCTGGTAATTCTAAAGTTTTAAAAGTTGCTTTAAATGCACTTTCTTTTAACTTAGGTAATATTATATCCTTCTAAGGTCTTTGATGGTTCTAAAAACTAGTTATAATTATAGTTTTCCTTAGTTATAATAAAAGTTAAATAGAAATAAATATTGCAACTGTAATTCTTGCCTAATACCTGTTCTGTTATATATAATTTTACTATGCTAAAGTTAAAATCTTCATTTTCATTTAGACAAAAAGGGGAGGTGATATGGGATTTCCCTCTGTGAATATGCTTTATTACCATGGTTAACAAAGAAGGTGCTTTGGGCCTATTGCAGTGCAGAATAGAGCAAGGCAGGATTTCCAAGCAGAGATAGAAGAGAAAAGAAGGCGGAGTCAAAGAGACGCCCAAAGGAGAGAGATGCTAAGACTTTCCCTGGTAAGCCACAGCCAGGTGACAATACACAGATTAATAGGAATGGGTTAATTTAAGATATAAGAGTTATCAAAAAATATGCTTAAGATAGGCCAAGCAATGTTTTAATTAATACAGTTTCTATGTGACTATTTTGGGTCTGGCCAGCCAGTAAACAAACAAGCAGCCTGTGCCTACAGATTTATATGAGGAGTCAGGTATGAGGAACACTGTTTTGCTATAGTAAATAATGGGCTAAATGTCCATTAACGAGAAATGGTGGGTTTGTTAATTAAAATATAGTTTTAAGGACCAAGATGGCACTCGGGAGGTGGAGCAGGAGGATTGTTACAAGTTCCAAGACAGTCTGGGCAGGAAGTGGAAAGTAGGTAAATACATTTTCTCTCATATGTAGATCCTAACTAATTTACATATGCATATATTTATGTTGAAGTGAATGCAAACACAGGTAGGAAACTAGAAGGAGGCTCATGGGGGGTGCTTTAAGGAAGATGGGTGAAAAGGATTAACAGAACACATGAGATATGAAAGTAGAAGGAGCATGTGGGGCACAAGAGCACAAGAAAGGGAACACAGGCAAGGAGATAGATAGCTAAGGGGAGGAACAGGCAGATGATCAGCTAAAGTTAAGAGTATGTAAAAACAACAGAAGGAAACCTAATGCTAATTAATGCTAACAATGCCAATAAAAAGTTCATAAATTTTTTAATAAAGTTTGTACTTGAACAATAATGACATAATAAAGATGAATCTACATATATCACAAATGAATGAAAAGGCTACTGGAAGTACTGAATAACAAGTTTTATATTTAAAATGTTTTCTAAATAGCTGGGTGTGATGGTTCAGAGGAAGGTGGATCTTTGAGCTTCTGGACAGCCTGGTCTACATAGTGAGTGCCAGGACAGTCAAGGAGATAGAAACCCTATCTCAATATAAATAAAACAAAAATTCTATATGATTATAATGAACTCATGGGGTAAATGACGTAAATACTAGCAGTGAGAACATGAAAGAAACAGGAAGCCTAGAAACTAGAAACTTGAACCTTATCTGTGCTTCTTTTTGTGGGGGGGAGGTGGTTCTAGGAATTGATCTTGCTTCTTCTGGAAGAGCAGCCAGTGCTTTCAATCACTAAACCATCTCTTCAGTCCCAATCTATGTTCTTTCTTATACAAACTACGCATGTTTTTCTTCTCCAACAGCAAATTTTTAAAACTCTTTTCACAACTGAGATTTTACTAGTTGAGGAGTAGAGTGGATAGACATTTCTCTTTTTTTGTTTTTTATTTTCTTTTTCTTCTTCTTTTTTTTGTTGTTGTTGTTCTTGTTGTTGAGACAGGGTTGGGTTTCTCTGTGTAACAGTCCTGGCTGTCCTGGAACTCACCCTGTAGACCAAGGCGGCCTGGAACTCACTGAGATCCACCTGCCTCTGCCTCCCAGTACTGGGATTAAAGGTGCGCACTACCACCGCCAGGGCGACATTTCACTTCTTAAAACATGCACCCAAACTCTGAAGAGTCATACATTGTGTTCATGTACCCAAAAGAGCCTTGTGTTATTTCTCTCTGAACTTATTCCAGTGATGTTCCAGTCCCAAACTTGGCAGGTTTTACATAAAAATCAAATGCTCATAATACTTAATTTTACTGATTTACAATTTTATGCCACATACAGAACATACGCAAAATTTCCATCTTTCACAGCATATTATCACAACTGTTAGGAAAATGGACTGCCATGACCAGTAACGTTACAGTTCTGAAAAGGCAAAGACAAGGAGTGGGTTTTTTTGGCAAGCAGTTCTATTAGAAACATGAGACCAGATATAACTGAAAATATTCCTGACACAAATGCACAACTGAGATTCCAAAATTACCATTTAGCATGCTCTGTGTTGGATATAAAACTAGCTTCCTCTTCAGAATGTTATGGTGACCCCTGAGACAAGTTACAACTTCTCCTGATTCAGTACCCAAATTGTTTTTTAAAGATAATTTTTTAAAGAACATTAAACTTTCAACCTTTTGAATTTAAGGAATGTGTCTGTTTTGTTCTATATTGTACCACAGACACAGACTGCGGACTATAGCTTCCCAGAACTGTATATGAAGGGATGAGAATCCTAAAGGAGTGACTCAGGAGAAATGCATACAACTAGTATTTGTCATTTAATCATAGGGCCAGAGATAATATGCTTCCATTTAAATGTTCCTTTATTTTTGAATTTTTAGACATGAATACTTGCTTTCTAACAGAAAACTACATTAAATCTTAAGCACAGCTAACAAGAATAAAATGATTGATGAGACCCAAACAAACAAACAAAACAAACAAAAAACAGCACCAACATGCTCCCTATTAATATTTTCTCAGAAAGCAGTTACTAGTTTTCCTTAAAAAAAAAAAAAAGCCTGGTGAAGGTATCATTAATAAGATAAAAGCAAATCTGCATAGAATCAAAGTAAGATGAATAGAGTGTGGCATTTACTATTTATTCTCTACCACAATTGTACAAACTAAGAGAAAAGAGTTCCTTCTGTCAGTTATTTTCAATTCTGAAGAAAATAATAGGTGGATTCCAGGGAAACAACTTGACAGAAGGGCATAACTATTTAAAAGTCTAAGGATGAACCCAACCCTGTACTTCAAATTTATCCAGGTATCACAAGCTTTTCCCTTAGGCCAGACTTACAAAATTGTCCTTATAGCATTATTTCTTATCAATTTACAATGTATCAGCAGTGATGGACATAATAGATTTAATTTCAGAAGAAATACTAAATATGGCAAATGACTATAGTCACAAATACTTGAGATCTGAAGCCTGGAGGATTTTTTTGAGACCAATGAGAAGGCAGGCAACTAATGAGTCATGTGGAGGTGGTGAGGGTTGTCAGGAAGGAAGGGAAGAATCCAGACCTATATATAAGCGTATAGGCACACACCTATAAGCTTTCCAGAGGCTAAAACAGGACTGCTGTGAGTTCCAGGTCAGATATGGCTATGTACTGGATCAAACTAGCCCAGGGCATTGTGTATTCTTAGGCAAACCCTGAGCTGCTGTGCAATAGCCTTAGTGTCTGGTTTTTGAGGCTGCTTTGCTATGTATAGATAGACCTGTCAGACCTCTGACTCTCAGGTGCTGGCATTACAGGAGTGTACACAACTCCTGACTGTTATTTTTTTGGAAATTTTTTCTTTTGGTGTTAAGACTCTATTATACAGTAGCCCAGGCAGGCCTCAATCTTTCAGCAATTCTTCTGCCTTCACCTCTGGAGTACTTTGAGCATAGATACGTGCTTCTGTACCTAGATATTATTTTAAAATTCTGATTTTGTATATGAATATTGGTTTGATGAACATTTTTTCTTTTTTCTTTTTCTTTCTTTCTTTCTTCGCCCCTCCCCTTTTGGTTTTTCAAGACAGGGTCTCTCTGAGTACCCTTGGCTGTCCTGGTCACTCTGTAGACCAGGCTGGCCTTGAATTAAGAGAGGTCTACCTGCTTCTGCCTCCCAACTACTGGTCTTAAAGGTGTGCACCACCACTGCCTGGCACGGTGAAAATCTTTTACTGACAGAATAATGAATTAGTTGTGCATAGAACAGAATATTTTTGGTAGTATTATTTTAAGTTGAATGCTGTTAAACTGTTAACATTCTATAATTTACTGAGTCACAATAGAAAGTAGGAAATTAAAAAGCAGAATTTTCCTTATTTTAAAAGGATTAATAGCTTCCCTGTGTTTTAAGCCCTTAAATGTCTTAGTATTTAATTTTATCCTGAATGTCTGGGAAACAAAATATCAGGAAAATAAAGGTCTGGAAAACAAGTTTTAACAAGAAAAAATAGTTAAACATAGTAGTAAGTTTGAAATAATGAAGGAAAATACTAGGTTTAACTAAAAAGGAAATGAAATGGTTTGTATGAAAATAATGGAAATGAGGAGAATGAAGAACAAACACCCAATGGGAACAATTAAAATTAAATTGATATTTAGTTACAAGTTTTGTTTGGTTTGGTTTAGTTTGTTTGAGACAGGGTCTCTGTGTAGAGCTCTGGCTGTCCTGGAACTCGCTCTGTAGATCAGGCTGACCTCAAACTCACAGAAATCTGCCTTTCTCTGCCTCCTGAATGCTGGGATTAAAGGTGTGCACCACCAATATCCAGCCAGTTACAAGTATTTATAATACCACTTTTTGTAATGTAATTAGTCTTCCTATGTTAAAAAAAAGTAATACAACTGACATACTCCATTACATTATTATAAAAACTACAGAGTACTAATGGAGAAAATTAAAGCGTGTAACCATGCTATAAATGGTTATAATAAAAAGCTGTAAGTATCTGAAAACTATACTATCACACTTAAAAAAATAATAAATAACCTAAACTTTCATAGTGACTAGAACATCGGTACTTTATTATCTCACCAATGATCAGAGCGAGACTAGGCAAATTATGAAAATTGTTGGTAACACTTTCAATACTTCTAAAAGCATTAAAAAACAAAATGGGGGTGGCTGCAGAGAAATAATCAGTAGTTAAGAGTACATAATGCTCTTGCAAAAAACCCACGTTTCTTTCCCAGAATGGAAGTGGGTAGCTCACAACCACCTGTAACTCCAGCTCAAGGATAATGTCCTCTTCTGGACTCAATCAGAGAAACCCTGTCTTGAAAAGAAAAAAAAAATCCCATTTCAACAGAGCAGAAATATATTAACTAAGCAGAGATCCATATCCATGAGAACCATAGAATTTGCATGTTTCTAATAACCCAGATGATAACCCTTCAAGAAAGTTTGCTTTAGTTACAAAGTTAGATTTATAAGATTATATTCCCTTAAAAAGGCTAAAATGTTATTATATTAAACAAACATAAGCACACAGTTCTTTGTACTTGTAGTTAAAATGACAGAAATGGATGAGGAACAATAGGGAAGTAGAGATAAATAAAGCTAGAGGAAACTAGACAATAAATCTAATACTAAAATCCTAATAAAGAAACTTAATAGATTTAAACTATTCTAAACACAATACTAGCAAAACCGAATAAATCACATTATAGAGTTCCTAGAAGTTTAAGTATTGTTAAGTCAAAATTATGAATGACCTCAATAAATCAGAACAAAACAGTATCCATCTCAAAGAAATTAAAAAGTAAATTGAAAGACTAAAATCCCTTAATACTAAAGGCAGACATAGCTCTCAACCTGTAACCTCATCAATGGTAGACACAGACAGACAGGTTACAGTTGCTCCTTAGCTAGTGTAGTGAAATAGAGGAACTGAGATTCGGTTCTGAGTACCTGCCTCAAAAGAATAAGATGGAGAACAATTAAGAAATATACCTAAAATAACCTCCCCTGGCCTCACAGGCCACATATGGGTAGATGTGCCCATTCACACTCAAACCCAACACAAAACAAACTAATGATAAAAAGATAACTCTTTCACATGGTAATGGATATATATGCTAATACACTCTAAATTCAGGTCAAATATAAATTCTATCACTACAATATTTCAGAAACTATAACCAATGAAAGGAAGAAATACAGACATTATTACAGATAACAAATTTAAAAAGCATCAATAAATACTAAAGAAACTGCATGTTAGTAAATTTAATATATAAAAGGAAATGCCTAGATACCATGAAAATAATCTTTTAAAATGGACAGGGAAAGCCAGGAGGTGGTGACACATACCTTTAATCCTAGCACTCAGGAGGCAGAGGCAGGCAGTTAGAGGCCATCCTGGTCTACAACAGAATGAGTTCTATGACAGCCAGGGCAACACAGAAAAATCTTGCCTCATAAAACAAACAAACAAACAAACAAAACAAGATGCTTAATCACATTAGGTGATTAAGTTTAAAAAGGATGTAACTGAAAATATATGTACAACATACAGATTATCTTAAGTGCATAGTTTCTTGCCTATTTAGAGGAAAGAGCCAAACTAACAGTGAAATCCCAAAGAGAACAGCAGAGCTAACTCAGTAATAACCTAGGGATTCCTAGAGGCTCTTGCTGAGAACAAACCAATCTTGTTAATCCTCTACTATGGACTTTTAGGTAAAAGAAATATAAACTAACTTCTTTACACCACTATGTTTTGGAGTCTCCTTGTAACAGCAACTTGATCTAACATATACCCTTTCTAAATTTTTCATTTAATTTTTTTTCCAGTGCTAGGGATCAAACCCAGGATCTCCCATAAACTTGGCAGGTTCTCTACTACTAAACTAACACTCCTGATACCTCATATAAAACAACAAACTGTGGACTTTAAAAAGAAATAGGACGGGGGGGATTTACCTACTCCCACTCTACCATCAAATCACCACTGCCATTTTTAAAAAATAAAAATTATATATAACTTCTTATAATGAAAATACATGCCATCTATGTCAGGATTATACATGTATACATATTTTTACAACAAGAGCAAATGCACAGAGCATACAGGATACTTTGAAAAGAACAGTGTCTCTAAATGTATTCAGTCTCATTAAATTGCTTAAAGTGTCAGTATATCATGCTTCTTAAATAAAGTGAAATGAAAAACACTAAATTTTACAAGCATGTATCATTCCCATATGGATTTCACTTTTGCTAAAGAAAGATAAGGAATTTATAAAATGCATAAACATTTTCAACCTCCCCTATATCCAATGACAGAAGGAAGGGGTATGGAGATTTAAGATCTACTGTAAAAATCTATGTAATTTACATGCTACTCCATAATACAAATGAGTCTGTTACTATGCTTTAACTATTAAGAAATGCCATGTTTCAGAGGGTGTATTTTCCCCAGGTGTTGTTCAACAGCCGTTCACCTTTTTTTCAGACAGGGTCTCTGGTCTAGTATTCAAAAACAGGCTGGACTGGCTAGTAAGTGAAATCCAGGGATCCAGTTTCTTCATCTCCCCAGTGCTGGGATTAAAAGTGGGCAATACTATGCTAGGTTTTTTCACATGGTGCTGGGAATCAAACTCGGGTTCTAACAAGTAATTTACAAATGGGGCCATCACCTAAGCATCTACTTGTACTTTTCTTCATCTATAAATTTTTAGAGAACTGAAGTTCATTTTTAAAGTAGCTAAATGCAAGCTAGACGTGACGGCATATGCCTATAATCCCAGCACTCAGAAGCAGAAGATAAGGAATTTAAGGCTAACCTTGGCTACACAATGAGTTCAAAGTCAGATTGGAATAAAAAAGACCTTATCTCAAACACCTTAAAGTAAAAATAAAAATAAATAAAACAGCTAATCTTATAGCTGTTCACTATACCAGATATAGTGCCAGACATTTATAACAATGTTGGTAATGTTTGAGGAGAATTAACTGTATCCTCAATGGCCTTCATTTTAGTTACACAGACAAATTTCAGGTACTTTGAGATTTAAACCTTTAGCAGCCATAATCTAAACATAGCTAAGCAAACTACTATGGAACTCTTATCTGCTCCATGCTGCCATTAGTTTCCCATCACTCTGAGTCAACTTCCATTAGTCAACAGACTACAGTGCAAATATGTAAACTCTTCAAAAAAATCTAATCATCACAAGAAAACACAAAATAGGATTTTTGAGAATGCAGGGAACGACAGAAAATATTGATGCTTTATATAAATTATACAATACTTTTATCTACTTTGTCAAAATTTAAGTCATCTGTTGCTTAGCAAAATAAAATACAAATCTGAAAAGATGCCTCAGCAGTTAAGAAAGCTTGTTGCTCTTTCAGAGGACTGAGCTCAGTTCTCAGAACCCAAGTGGGCACTCAAAACTGCCTGTAGCTTCAGCTCCAAAGGATCCAATGGCACCCTCTCTGGTCTCTGATGCCAAATGCACTCACATGTTCATACACACACACACACAATCAAAAAATAAATCCCAGACAGACAGACAGACTGATTACTGCGGTGGTTTGAATGAGAATGGCCCCCATAGGCACATTGTTTGAATGCTATATTCCTAGTTGGTGAGACTGTTTTAGAAGAATTAAGAGCTGTGGCTTTGTTGGAGAAAGTCTCACATGGAATGGGCTTTAAGGTTTCAAAAGCCTACACCAGGTCCAGTCTAGTTCTCCCTGCCTCCAACCTGGGGACCAGATGTGAATTTTCAGGTACTGCTCCATCACGGACACCTGCCTGCCTGCCTACCACCATGCTCCCTACAATTAGTCATCAACTCACCCTCTGAAACTTTAAGCAAGACCCCAATTACATGTTTTTTGTTGTTGTTTTGATTTTCGAGACAGGGTTTCTCTGTGAAACAGCCCTGGCTGTCCTGGTCTGTAGACCAGGCTGGCCTTGAATTCACAGGGGTCAGTCTGCCTCTGCCTCCTAAGTGCTGGGATTAAAATGCTTCCTCTTAGAAGTTGCCTAGATCGTGGAGTCTCCACAGAAAGAGAACAGTAACTAAGACAATTAATTATGCTTGATACATTTCTTCGCATTAGGAAGCAATCTGTAGACTCTGGACAAACATTTTCTTAGTCTCAAACCATGAAGAACATGACTTAGAAATTTGCCTTAATTTTCATATAACTATTTCTCCCTTGCCTTTAGCTTATTAAAAAAATAGTAGAAATTTTCTAATTATTCTCATAATAAATTAGAATGGAGTTATTGCATTATTGCAATAATGTCACTTTAAAATTCCATGACTAGGGCTGGAGAGACAGCTCAGTGGTTAAGAGCATTGGCTGCTCTTCCAGAGGTCCTGAGTTCAATTCCCAGCAACCACATGGTGATTCACAACCATCTGTAATGATATCTGGTGCTCTCTTCTGGCCTGCATGCAGGCAGAGCACTGTATACATAATAAATTAATAAATCTATCTTTAAAAAAAATCCATGCCTAAGAGTATAGATTAATAACATTTGTCTAACATGTGTGAGACCCTGGGTTTGAATCACAGCACAGAAAAGTACCAGAAAAGAAATGATGGTAGCATAGTGTGAAAAAGAGATCATAGGGCATTCAACTGATGTGCTGTGTATGTGTGGTTTGGGTTGGGGGAAGTAATGCTGAGAGCTGAATCCTGGCTCTTGTGATTGCTAAGGACAGGCACTCATCTACTTTGCCAGCCTAGATAAAAATGGTTGATATGCAAAACTACCAAGAGATAAAGAACCAAAGAGATAAGCCTTCAAATAGCCTTAAAAATTGCTAGCCAATATTTCCTTCATTTCTCTGAACAAGATCTATACGTCCCTGAGTACACAATTATCTGATTCATTTCTTCAAAACTATCTAATGTCACTCACTAACCTACACACTAGTGCCTTGCAGAGTGTCCCTACACCTAGCTAAAGGAGACTGAGTCTACGTAAAACACCTCCAGTGACCCTCATGTTTGCAGAAAGTATTCCGTAGCACCGAACCCTTTCAAACTAACCCTATTAATATATAATTGGTCCTATAAGAAACTACATATAGAAAGAAAAACTTAAATATACAATTGATGAATTACAAAAACAAATAAAAAAGTTAAAATAAGTATACTAAAAGAAATAAATGCAATTTTTTTTTGAGACAGGGTCTCTCTGTGTAGCACCGACTGTTCTAGATCTTGCTCTGTAGATCAGGTCAGCCTTGAACTCAATAGAGATCTGTGGGTCTCTGGGATTAAAGAAGTGTGAGGCTACCACTACCCACCATAATTTTTCTTTCACACAGGGTCCCACTATGAGGTTCTTATGGCCTTGAACTCACTAGATAGACCAGACAGTGCCTCAGTGCTTGAGTTAAATTGACACACAATATCATGCCTGGTACAATTTTCTTTTGGACACACACACACACACACACACACACACACACAGAGAGAAGAGATAACTAGCCTTCTATAGAATCAAGTTTTAATAAAGTGATTGGCTTGGAAGTTTGAAAATAAGTCCTAAAGGTGTCATAAATGGGAAGATAAAAATTAATAAGCCTCAAATGAATGGAGCTAGAAAACATCATTTTGAGTGAGGGAACCCAGCCCCAGAAAAACAATTATCACATGTACTCACCCATAAGTGGTTTTAAGCATAAAGCAAAAACAAAACAAAACAAAAAACAAAAAAAAAACCCAGCCTACACAATCCCAGAGAACCCTAGACAACAATGAGGACCCTAAGAGAGACATACATAGATCTAATCTACATAAGAAGTAGAAAAAGACAAGATCTCCTGAGTAAATTGGGAGCATAGGGACCTTGG
>LOEQ01000429.1:133819-153128 GCA_001685075.1 Bramus lutescens | reverse complement strand
GATCCATTTGGACTTGAGTTTTATGCATGGTGATAGATATGGCTCTATTTTCATACTTCTACATGTTGATATCCAGTTATGCCATCACCACTTTTTAAATATGCTTTCTTCTTTCCATTTGATTTTTTTTTTGCTTCTTTATCAAATGTCAGGTGTTCAAAGATGTGTGGATTGATATCTGGGTCTTCTATTCAGTTCCATTGGTCCTCCTGTCTGTTCTTAGGCCAATAGCTGTTTTCAGTACTGTAGCTCTGTAGTAGAGTTTGAAGTCAGGGATTGTGATGCCTCCAGAGATTCTTTTATTGTATAAGATTGTTTTGGCAATCCTGGGTTTTTTGCTATTCCATATGAAGTTGAGTACCATTCTTTCAAGGTCTTGAAGAAATTTAATGGGATTTTGATGGGCATTATGTTGAATCTGTTTATTATGTTTTTTATTGTATGAGTATATATATGTATGTATATGTTTGCTTGCCTCTGTGTGTGTGTGTGTGTGTGTGCACGTGTGTAAGTCAGGACAAGTTGCAGGGTGAGCTCTCTCCTAGCATCTGGGAGCTGGGGATCGAACTCAGATGAGCAATTTGGCAGCAACCTTATACTCACTGAGCCATCCCAAAGAACCCATCTCTCCTGAGAGGCCAGCCCCACCCATTTTGGATGAACCAGGAATTTAACCTAAGGTTTTGCACATGCTAAGTAAGAGCTATATTCCTGAGTTACACAGCCATTTCCTTTTGCTTTTTATTTTGAGATATCTTGCGATAGTTACCAGGGCTGGTCTTGAGCCTTGAACATGAGACCTGCTCAGCTTTCTTAGTTGTTGCACAGGCCCATGCCATCGCACTAACTTTACCATCCATCATTTTTCTAAATAGCGGTCTTATCTCATTTAAAACAGAATCTAGTATTATCTCTAGGTTTCTCTGTCTTTCTCAGTTCATTGTTGCTTTTTTCTTCCTTCCTTTTTTTTCCTTTGTGTGTGTATTTTTGGGATCAGATGTAGGCCCTCATACATGCTAAACATGCATACCGCCATTGAACTGCTCTTGTAATATTATTATTTTAAGAGTGCTATGAACTTGAGACCCTCCTGCTTCAGCCTTCTGAGTAGAGAGATTGCAGGAATATACATTCACATTTGGTATATGAAGCTATTTTTGTTTTGGGGGGCAGTACTGGCGATTGAATTTAGGGCCTTTGTGCATGCTTGAGGAATGTTCTACTGCTGAGGTCTTTACTTATTTTTTTGTTCACTCTCTTGTTTCTTTTTAAATTGTATTTCTTTATGTATTCATTTAGGTGTATATATGTATATGAGTCAACCCATGCCATGGCATGTGTAGACAGTTTTTCAGGAATAGGTTGCCTTCTGTGGGTCTTGGAGATTGAACTCAGGTTGTTTAGCTTGGTGGCAAGTGTCTTTACTCTTTTGGTTTATTTGTTTTGGAGACAAGGTTTCACTGTGTAGCCCTCACTGTCCTAGAACTCACTCTGTAGACCAGGCTAGGCCTTAAACTCAGATCACAAATCTGCCTGCTTCTGCCCCCCAAGTGCTGGGATTAAAGACCTGCACCACCACTGCTCAGCTAAGTGTCTTTACTCATTGAGCCATCTTGCTTGCTTCTTAAAGAAAAAGATAAGAGCCAGGTGATGGTGGTGCATGCCTTTAATCCCAGCACTTGGGAGGCAGAGGCAGGAGGATCTCTGCGAGTTTGAGGCCAGCATGCTCTACAAGAGCTAGTTCCAGGACAGGCTCCAAAGCTACAAAGAAACTCTGTCTCAAAAAAAACAAACAAACAACAACAACAACAACAAAATAAATAAGAAAAAATACTAATTTTTGAGACAAGATCTCACCATGTATCTGTTAATGGTCTGCAACTTGCTATGTAGAGACCAGGCTGGCCTTGAACTCACAGAGATCTGTGCTCTTGGGTCCTGGGATTAAAGGTGTACACTACCATGCCTGGCCTAGCTTCTGTTCTTACTTTGTGTTTTGAGATTGGATCTTAACTAAGTTACTTGAACTCACACTATAGTCCAGGCTACCTTGATCTTGAGCTTGCATTAGCCTTCTAGGCAGTTGCTACCACAAGTGTGTGTTAGTGTCCTTGACTGAAACTACTTGTGATATTACTGAGTAGAACCTGCCATTTTGGTTCCTTAACTAAAGAGAAATGTAGTCACTAGCAGCATTAATTTCAGTCTAAACCTGTTGCTAGTGCATCAGACTAGGAAAGGGCAGACCTAGGTGTGTGCAGTTAATCTTGGGCAGAGTTTATGGATCCAGGCTTTAATTTTCTAATCTCATGGAAAAGTGGTTAGGATAGAATCACATTTGTTTTACTCGTTGTCCCTATATTGTATGTATATATCTAGTGTCCCTGTGAGCAATACCAGCTGATAGGATTTTTAAGTTACTTAAAGAACAAAGGACAGTTAGTAGACTGTAACTTGCCAGTGTTCAAGGCTCACTTATGGCCTGAAGGCTGTACTCTAAAACCTTTCAGTAACATGTAGCGTCTCTGGGTAAGTTGGAAGACAAAAGATGATTGATAGTATATTTTGATTTGATTTTCTATAGTTTTTATGCTTTTATGTATAGCTGATTACTTCTTATTCTTTAAGTCTCAGCTCAGATAATTTTTTTTCACTGAGGATTCTGCTCCTAAGCTTCCTTCCAAATTTGGAGTCTTTTTTTTTCTTTTTTCTTTTTCTTAATTTAACACAGGGTCTTACCATGTAGCTCAGGCTTGCCTTGAATTTGCTTTGCAGTCAGTCCACTCAGACCTAGAACTCAGAATTTTTGTTCTTCAACTCCCCAAATGCTGGGATTAAAGACTTGCACCTCTCTACCTGGGCTTGTTAGTTTAGTTAGTGTTTGCTGTCTGCGTATGTGTTTGTCTACCCATACAGGAAGCAAACTCCTTGAGAGTGGGGTTATCACTGCATTCCCATTGCCTTCTGGGCAAGCCTGGAGTAAAATCATGGGTAGGATGTAGCTGGATTTTTCTTTGGGCCACCAACACAAATAATAACATGGAGACTTATTATTAATTATGAAAGTTCATCCTTAATTTAGGATTGTTCTTAACTAACTCTTACAACTTAATCCATTTATATTAATCTATATTCTCCCACCTGGCATTACCTTTCTTCCATTCTGCACCTCCTGCTTCCTCTCTGAGTCTCACTGGTCAATCCCACAGGCCTAGATTCATCCCTCTGACTTCCTCTTTATGCCTGGAAGTCCTGGCTCTTCTCTCCTGCCTAGCTATTGGCAATTCAGTATCTTAGTACACCAATCACAGCAACACGTCTTCACAGTGTACAGATATCCTAGAACAGTAAGAACCTTATTTGAGAAATTTTGTGAATTATGAGTTCTTCATACATTTTACCTTGATGTTAATGGTGTTCTTTTTTTTGTGTGTGTCATTCCATCAGTATGTTATGGAAAGCAGTGATTACTCTCAGTAGAGGAATATCAATTCAGTACCGCTACTTCAGAGGGTGCTTTTTAGAACCAAAGGTACGTCTTTCTTTCTTTTTTAATTTCTTTAGTACTTTCAAAAGCAACTAATTTAAGTTTGAAAAACTTTAGAAGTAAAATGAATATGTTTTGGTCAAATAGAAATCGAACTCTTAATAATATTTTTGGACCAAAAAAAATCAAGTAAGTATCTCCTTCACAGACAGACATATGTGTCATGGGATTTTTAAAAGACTAATAAATAGTAAGTTGTCCTGTTATACAGTGTTTTCTAATACGTGCATTTTCTGCAACTTTGTAAACTAGTACCAATTGCAGTTTTTTTCATTTGTTTCTAATATTATGTGGTATAAATACCTTTAGCAAAGTATGTTAACCAACTTTAAGCAAGTTACTGTTTTAAAAATATTATTTCATGCAGTCATCTGTCTCTGTGACTGCATTGTTTAATGCCTACCAAAAGCAAAGTGATTCTTCTTGGAGCTTCCCATAGATGCTGCTGACCAGTCAGGGTCCTGTCTGAAAGCTTTGAGTATCTATTAGTTTCAATCTGCCTGTTCACAGCTTATTATTGTAGGATTGCTTTCATTTTCAGAAAAGGAAAATGTTAACTTGTTTCCTTAGTTTACAGACATCGATTTCTTTAGTGAAAGAATTCTTTCCCTTTGGATTTTTACCTTTGCCACACTTGTGCATGTGTGACCAAGAGTTTAGCAGGGGTGTAAGAAACTAAACATGGACTAGGCCTTTGGAAAAAATGTATTTCCCTTGGGAATTATAGAACACTTCTGTTATAGATGAAAGGTACTGGCAGCTACTGTTACTTTACTCTCAGCTAACATAAAAGCTGACAAATCCACTTCAGCTGTCTTTTGCACCTATTACCTGTCTTATTCCAAGAATAGTTTGTAAACACTCAGTAATTGAGCTGAAATTACATTGTGTTGGCTTATCTTGATAATAGTCTAACAAAAAGCATCTGCTTATTTGGTCTACAGGTCATGGTCTAGTCCTCAGTACAAATTAAACTGTATATGAATAAACAAACCATGGCATTCCGGCATTAGAAGAGAGTCCTGATACACAGAAACTTTTTGTAATAGGAAATTAAATTTTATTTGAAAAGGAGGATATGGACAGTGAAAGTCAGTGAGTCCCTTGGGCATAGTTATACAAAACTATTGTCAACACAGGTCATAGTAAGCCAACCTGTAGTGTGCTTCTTTTCATAGAAAATGTAACCAAAAGCAACAAATCAGTCCACTTACGCCTCTTGGAAAATTGTCAGTAATACACTGAGTTTTCCCTTGTAATACTTGCAAAAGTTTACAGTATATGTTGGTGAGTGTGTTTCTTTAAGTAGGTGCTTGCTCTGTATCGTGTACACATGTACCGTGTGATGCAGGGGCTGCCCTGGTAAGTATGTTTTTCATGGACTAGAGTAAATAGCTACATAAAATCCCATGCATATGACTGCTTTCTTTTCCCCTCATGCCAGCTTAAAGTAACACTTCTAAAAGTTGGTGGCCCTTTTTAAAATGAAACACTTTTTATTATAATTATTATGAAACTTTATCTTAACAGTGTATTGCCAGTTGGTAGACATATGCAAGGCATCTTAAATAATGAAAATATACAGATAGGTGAAATCCATATCTTATGAATATTAGGGTTGACAGGAAAGCTGAAATGAGAGATAAAGGGGGTCACTGGGCAGGAGTTTTAGGGGTCTAACTTGGTAGCTGCAGAACTTCAGGCAGATGAGCTTGTGACTGCTCTTCACCTTTGGATGGATGCCAGCTCTATCCATAAGATGAAGGGCTTAGAATACAGGCTTCCTGGGTCCTGTTCATTAGTAAATTTTATTATAAGCAAATACAGTGTCACAATTCATGCTTTCCATTTGTTGCTTCTCCTTGACAGGTTTTTTTAGTTCCTAGAGTTGTAAAGTCCCTTTTCCCCTCACTTTCTCTATTTTCCTTTTTTCTTGATGTGTATATGTGTGTGTGCGTGTGTGCACATGTACGAGTGTGTGCTCATGTATCAGTGAGTTTACTTGGAATTGCTTACAGGAGCATGGGTGAAGGCTTATTTATAGGAGAATGAGCAAGTTGCCAATCTCTTGACCATTAAAGAAAACGTCTATCCCTCGCAACATTGACGATCCGTGGAACACAGGAAAGGGAGCGTATTGTGAGCTCCTCCTTTTTATCAGTTTCTCAAAGCCATGTTAGGTCTTGTAGACTTTGTGAAGTTGGAGTAAGATGCTAATGGGATAAATTGTAGTAATTTTGCAGGTAGCATCTAATCCCTTTATTTAACTATAGCAAACAAAGGCGATGGACATTCCTGAAATGGAAACTCAGTGTGGGTTCACACAGAGTCCGTTGATTTCACATCTTCACTAAATATTCATCTTTAAAAGATTTATTTCATTTATGAGTATTTTGCCTGTGTATCCATATGTATGTGCAGCATGTGCTTGGTACCCCTGGAGGCCTGAAGATGCCCAGAGGCATCATAGGTCTGGAGTTATGGGTGACTGTGAGCCATGGTGTGGATACTGGAAATTGAACCCTGGGTCCTCCGGGAGAACAGCCAGTGTCTCAACAGTTGAGCTATCTATCTGTTCAGCCCCTAAACTACTTTTTTTAAGGCATTAAAATTTAAATTTAAGGAATTGATGGATTTTTTTAGAGTGAAATGTTATGCAGTTTTTATTATACTCTTTGAAAAATTAGTTCATTTTTGTGAAACAGACCATTATATTTTAAAAGTATCATCATTTTTATAATGCCAACACTCATAATTTAATTCACTATTAACTTACTTTTACCTTCGTCTTTCCATTTTTAAAAATGCTTTGACACGTCAGTCAGCTATAAGATAATTGTTCGTTTTTACAAAAGCCTAGTTTGTCATTTTTTTAAGATTTATTATGTGTATGACATTCTGCCTCCTCACACCAGAAGAGATATCACTACAGATATCACTACAGATGGTTGTGAGCCACCATTTGGCTGCTGGGAATTGGACTGAGGACCTCTGGAAGAGCAGCCAGTGCTCTTAACCACCGAGCCATATCCCCAGCCCCCTAGGTTGTCATTTTTTAGAGCAGCTTCTTGATATAACAATATTCTTCCGGATGCCAAATGCTTTACTGTTAACTTGATGTCTACCTTACTTTATTTGAATGGGATGACCATTTTCTTGTTGGATTTACTAGTAATGTTGTTAAATAATATTGGGTTTGGTATTGTAGAGCAAAATCCCTGCCTTCATACATGCAGGTTATTTTTTAAATTGTGGGAAGAAAGGAATAGTAAAAATTAAATTTTAGTTCATCTGCAAGCAATGCCTTTACCCGACTCACAATTTTGCATGCTGATGTATTAAAAACATAAACCAAACTCTGCATGTTCTTTTATTTTGTTGCTTGCTGTAGCTGAGTAGTATTCAGCTATTTAAGAAAGAGACAAGTGGGGTTTCTTCAACTTCAAGGAATCTAATACCTCTGGTCTCCAAAGGCACCTGCACCACACACATGCAGACACACCTATACATGATTAAAAGTATTTTTTAGAAAGAACAATAGCTAAATCTTTTCAAAAATTAATGCAGATGTTTTTGTTAGTAATATATGTTTAGAGGTATTAGTCTTGATTTTATATATTAAATTGTGAAGTAACTACAGGTATTTATGTTAATACTACTTGTTACTCTTTCTCCAAAGGTAACCTTCTACTTGAATCCAAAAGCTTAAAATTAAGACATCATTTGCAGAATAGAACTGTTCTTTCTTAAAATTTTAAAGAATATGTGATTATAATTAGTATATAGATTATCATATTAGCATAAAGGATTATGTGTTTTTGAATCATTACTGGGATTTTAAATTTCCCAATATTTGAGTCTTATTTTTTAAGCCCACCAGTGAAATTTAAATTTAAGATTATGGGGACTGGAAAGATGGCTCAGAGGTTCTCTTCTAGAGGTCATGAGCTCAATTCCCAGCAGCCAAATGGTGGCTCACAACCATTGATGATGAGATCTGGTGCCTTCCTCTGGCATGCAGGACATTCATGCAGTCAGAATACTGTATACATAATAAATAAAATCTTTATAAAAATAAATAAATTTAAGATTATGTTCTTTAATGTAAAAGTCACAGACAGCAACGTAGAAATCAGTGTACTTATTTTAAAACTAGGGATTTTGTTGGTTTGTTTTTGAGACCGGTCTTACTATATAGCCTTAACTGGCCTGGAACTTGGCTGTGTAGACCAGGCTGGCCTCAGCTCAGATCCATCTGGCACTGGCTCCTGAGTACTGGGATTAAAGGTGTGTTTGTTTGTTTGTTTGTTTTACTCTCTAACATGTATCTGTAGTGGGAATGTTTGTAGAGAGAGTCGCCTACTAAACTGGGCCTTTGGACTATTCCTCATTATTCAAGTTCTAGGCGATTGTATATGTTAGTAATGGATTTGTCACTAAAATTGATGAAATGAAAGGTATTAAAATTATTACTAAAATAGGTTTCCTATGAAGTATAATTTACAAGACTATTCTTAGGATAGATACAGTAGTTATTTTTTAGAGTTATCCTGACACTGGACCTAAACCAAAGCAAAATTAAGCCTCTGTTCTCCCTCTGTTTTTATCCCTGTTGATAGTTATCTTCATGGCACTCTTCTTAGTTTACATGTGGTTACTGATAGAAGTCCACACTATCTTTGAAAAAAAGATAGTTTGGCTGCCAGGAGGTGTAGAAGGGTATGAGCCAGAGTGGAGTGAATGAGAAAAGGCTTAGGTTAGTTCATTATGTGCTTTCTTACTAAGGAACACGCCTGTTCTTAATGTATACATTGGCTTCTTTGGAAATATTTCTATCTGGATAGAAATATGCCTTTATGCGTGTACATATGCACGCATGTGCTCACATACACTCAAATATAAAAAAATTTAAAACAGTTTTCTATATATAGCAGATGATACAGTATTAAATATACTATGTTTTAGTGTATTAGAAATGAAATTCACCATATTTTATGATGACCCATTCAATGGCAAAGAGGTATTGTGAAAGAACATGTCATTTAGTATTGCAGATTTAGTGATTTGAGTAAACCTCCAGTGCTGTTGTAGTTTTTAAACTGTTTATAAATTTTAGAAAAGAATTTAACCTGTTTGCTTAAGTTCTAGAATCAGTTATTTAATACTATGCCTCTTTTGTTGGATACTGATTATTTGGCACACTTACCAAATTAAATCAACAATTAAATTAAGTAAGATTTGTGGGATACTTTTATGAAAGAGCCATCTAAAGATACATAATATGCACAGAGAAACTTATATACTCCAGTTTCAAAGATTTATGTTGGTAGTAGTTATTCTGAAATAGTGTAATAGTGAGTAATTTTTATATTTACTTTTTTCTTTTTTGTATTTTGTTAAAATTATCATAGAATAAATTCTATAGAGTTGTAATTTCAAAGTCTGCTTTTAAGATGTATAAATGCTTTTTTGGCACATAATTTTAAGTGCCCTGTGTTTGTTCAGAGGGTCTTTGCTGTTGGTTCGTTCCTGTTTTAAAATTGTGTGTCAACAGCAGCACATAATTTTCGTTGCTATTAAGGAAACATGATGGCAGCATTAGGAATTATTATATTACGATTTTTAAATTTGAAAGCATAAATCTCAAATTTGATGTTAATTTAATTTCACTTTTCTCACAATTATTCTTCAAACTTGGCTGTTCACTTATGTATTCAGGGTTTCTTGTTCTCTTTGCAAACATGGGTTACTATAATATGAAAAATATAGTAAATTTAATATTCTTAATTAGAGGATTTTGCTATCCTGTAGCTTCCTGCAGTAATGTGTGCTGTTTGATCTTGAGGTACTTGCTTTCTTGCCCTGCTCTCATAAGCTTGTCTAGGCTGTCTCCTAAACATGTAGTCTTTCTTAAGTATAGCAGGGGAATATTTAGAAACACCCCATTGACATACCAAAGAAAGTATAAATGATGTTAACTTTAACTTAGAATTAATATTGGTGCAAGGTTAATTTTTCTTCAGAGAAATCAAAGTACTATAGATGAATGTGCAGATGGGTTTAAGGGAGTTTCGTATGCCACTTCATCTCAGTTATTTTCATTTATTGATTGAACCCATTTTTTGTAATATTTCATCATGTTTTGCGACCTGGGTATGTGCCTCATTTGGTACATAATAGTATTAATAACTAGCAAGATAAATTTCTTGTTTCTTGGTCTTGTATTTAGTGTAAGACTTAGGCCACAAACATCTAATGGAATCATGGTTAGAAATAAGATATAAGAAATTATTGCAGACGTTTAACTTTTAAATTGCAGACTATCGGTGGTCCATGTCAAGTCATAGTTCACAAGTGGGAGACTCATCTACAACCACGATCAATAACCCCTTTAGGTATGGGCATTAACTGCATCTGTTTGAGGCGTATGCATAAAGTTACTAATGTGCTACACAGTGGCTTAGTGACTGAATGTATTTTTATTCTGAAGTTTAAAATCAATGCGTTGTCAGTACTCCAGATTGCTCTTAGCATTTCATGGATCTTGCAAAACTGAACAGTTTTAGTAGCCATTCTTTTTAAACTATTAAAAATGCTTGTCTACTTATTTTATTTGAGATTTTTAGACTGTTATAAGATGTTTCAATTTGGAGTTGTTAGAAAGTTAACATTATTCTTCTTTATTGAGGATTCATGGCTTTATTAGCTTTCTTGCCCAGAGAGCGTTTTAAGAAAAAATTGATCCAAAACAAAAACTCTAAAAAATTGTTTTGAATGCTAATAAAGTTATCATATTTAATTTTTAAATACTAGCAAATACTTAAATGAATTTACATTTCTTTGTTATAGTTGATATATTCGTCTAATTCATTTTAGCTCCCTCTTGACTGCTATTATTTATATTCAGAGGCTTTTTTAAATTTAATTTTCAATGCCAAAAGTAGTATTTCTTTTGATACAAGTGTTTTTTAGTTCACTTGTCTATGCTGAAAATAGATCTTTACACTCATTTTACAGACACGAAACTACTTGTATTTGTGAATTGACTCTAAGAAGTACATGTTTTAGTTCCTACAGAAGATCAAAATTGAGAACTAACAACTGGTTGTGGGTCTCGTAGCTTAGATTAGAAAGTGGTGGGAGTTTCTGCTTTGCTCTCTTTAAGGGGCACATCTTGTTTAATAGATGTCTCATTCCATCTGGGTTCTTTTTATATGTTTTAATATATTTTTGATAGTTCTTACAGCAGCATCTTTACAACAATTCCATATTGAAGTTGAAGCTTAATGAGAATTAAGTATTTTAAAACACAGTTTGCATTTGGATGCATCTTGAAATTAAATATATTTTTGCGTTGTGAGAAAGATTTTCTATTCTCATAGAAATTATTGTTTTGCTTTTTGAGAAAGGTGATGGAAACTTAAAAGCGATGTGTAGTTGGCTGGACAGTCTTTAGGAACCACCCCACTTATTTTAACAGATGCTTCAGGCTGCTTAAAGTAAGCTGAGAAGAGTACTGAGAAGGAAATGTGTTTCATGTGTTACTAGATACAACTTTGCAGCTTTTTTATGGTCTTGAACTGTTAGTGAAGGGCTGTGCTAACACTTATCTTGGTGGCTCTCCACAGCTCTGTATGTGCAGGTAAGTGTATGCTGTTTATAAAGCTTTTGGCTGGCTGCAAGAATGTTGGGTTTTGAGGAGATTCACACCTTAGCTAATTTACGAATTTGAACCACATAAGAACGAGCATTTTAATTGTGCCAAGACTGTTGGTTTGAGACATAAGCAAAGAGCTCTTGTCCAACAGCTGGGTGGCTCATGCATGGTGGGTGCTGAGCTTTGTCCCAGTCCTCCAGGGCACCTTCCCAGGACCTTGTCTCTTTGTGAACAGTCACTCAAGTCTTTAGGACCAACACTGCTTGCTAGCCTCCCTTTCAGGGAACGTTTTATCCAGGGCCACTATTATAAATATGCTTATTCACTTTAGGCTACTTTATGTTATAGAATTATCATTTTAAGCTGTACTTAAAGTAAATTCTCAGTTGTTCATTCATTCTGTAGACGTCATGAGTTTTTAACTAGGCTTCTTATTTTCCTTGAATTCCAGAAAGTGAAATCATTATTGATGATGGACAATTTGGAATCCACAGTAAGTGAGACTGATATTTGAAGACATTTATTGATATGATTAACTTGTTGCCTTAACATCTCACTGGAAATGGCATAACATACTGAGACAACACAATGCATGTTGAAAACAGACAAGTATATTCTGTTAAATCATAAATAGCTTCAAGGCTTTGCTTTTAGTGTTTGGTCATTTCATATTTATGAGCTTATATAATTATAAAGAAGTATACCCGGTAGAGGAAGTGGATATGCTAATTTCTCTATTTGGTTAGGCATGGTATATGTTTTTAATTAATGAGACTATACCTTTAAATTGGTACAAATATTTTTTAAAATTATATATATTATTAGTATTAAGGTATTAGCATACCATTTCCTTTTAGGACTTATTATGTAGAAAATGGTTCTAAACATTTAAAGAGTTAAATGTTGCTTCTAGGCTAAATTTGTATATTTTGTATGTTTAAATAATGTATTTACAGCCAGGCGGTGGTGGCACACGCCTTTAATCCCAGCACTTGGGAGGCAGAGGCAGGTGGATCTCTGAGTTCGAGGCCAACCTGGTCTTCAAGAGCTAGTTCCAGGACAGGCTCCAAAAGCCACAGAGAAACCCTGTCTCAAAAAAAAAATCTTTAAAAAAAATTGTGTTTACAATAAATCCAGACAGCCAGAATGTTCTAGTAATTATGGCTAACTCTTCAAAAACTAATTTATAGTAAAGTTGAAAATTTCTTGTCTTCAAGATATATTTAAAATGTTTTACTTTCTGCTCCGATAAGTACTTTATCCTCAGAATTCAAACTTTCTCTAGTGGCTGGAAGTCTCCTGATGCAGCCTTGCCTTATACTGGGTGCTGTACCTGAGGGTCAAAGGTGCCCTGACTCTGAACCAGAGATGAGTTGCTGGTGACCAGTGTGCTTTCCTGCCAAGAATGCTCATTAGAGAATTTACTATATTCATTAAACACAGAGGCTGTATATATCCTTTGGTAGTATTTGAAAAGGAATTAAACCTTTCCCCATTATTTCATTATGAAGTATATTATCTTAGAAATAATATAGTCTAAAATGTTTGAATAGCTTTAATGCTTACTTTTGAAGTCTAGTCCTATTATTTACAAAATATGCTGTATTTTTAGAACATTATAGAGAATGGTTTTATTGTTCTTGTTTTGTTGTATGTATTTAGGTTTTAGTTTTTTGAGGTAGGGTTTTACTATGTTGCCTTGGCTAGCCTCGAACTCAATAGAGCTCTATCTGCCTCTGTTCTACCACTCCAAGTTAATATTATTTTATTTTTGTGTGTGGATATGTGCACGCCCATGTGCACTTGTGTGTTCAAGGGGCCAGAAGAGGGTGACAGAGTCCCTCAAGTTGGAGTTACAGGTATTGTGATCTGTCCGCTGTGGATACTGGAATTGCAACTCAGGTCTTCTTTAAGAGTAGATGTGCTTTTTCTCCATCCCCCAGAGAATAGCTTTTTTTTCAGCTATAATATATGACATAATATCTGTCATTAATTACTTTTTATGGTTATAAGTTGTAGCATTTCTGTCTTTGTCTCTACTTTACTTCCCAGTGTCATATTAATTTCAGCTTTAGTTAGTTTTCAGGGTGGAAAAGCATTTCTTTGACTTTGTCCATTTTATGAATAATATTTGAATTTTGAAGATTTTAAGACATTCTTTTTTTTGTTTGTTTGTTTTTGTTTTTTTGGGACAGGGTTTCTTTCCAGTTTTGGAGCCTGTCCTGGAACTCATTCTGTAGATCAAGCTGGCCTTGAACTCTGACTCCCGAGTGCTAGGATTAAAGGTGTGTGCCACCACTGCCAGGCAATTAAGACATTCCTAAATTGTACCTCAGGAGAAAAGCCTTTTGATTTTTCTTTTCTTTTTTTTAAAAAGATTTATTTATTAATAATGTATACAGTGTTCTTCCATGTATGCCTGCAGGCCAGAAGAGGGCACTGGATCTCGTTATAGATGGTTGTGAGCCACCATGTGGTTGCTGGGAACTGAACTTAGGACCTTTGGAAGAGCAGCCAGTGCTCTTAACTCTGAGTCATCTCTCCAGCCCCCCTCCATTTGATTTTAAAAAAATCCCTGTTGGTTTAAAACGTTAGGTTGAAAAGAGCACCACTTGTATTTATGAAATTTTTTATCTTTATTAGTAGGTAACTTCAGGTGAAGCAGTATTAACAGAATGCTATTACACCATTTGTTATGGTGACACATACTAGTGGGAGAATCAGAGCTGACTCAGTTTGGTTCTTCTCTTTTCTCAAGTCTTCAATACAATTTTCATGGCCAGTTTTAGGTGGATATGAAGCCTTTCAAGTTTTGTTGTTTGTTTATTTTTAGACCAGACTGACCTCAAACTCAAGGATTCTCCTGCCTGTTCTTCCTGAGTGCTGGGATGGAAAGGTGCCATGTCTAGCAATAATGTCTGTCTGTCTGCCTGCCCATATATCTGTTTAAATTTTTCTATGTGAGACAGGTCTCTTACTATGTAGCTTTGGCTGTCCTGGAACTAACAGACACCTGCGTGCCTCTGCCTCCAGAGTCTTCAAAGGATTAAAGGTGTGTATTGCTGGCCAGGCGGTGGTGGTGCATGCCTCTAATCCCAGCACTAGGGAGGCAGAGGCAAGTTCATCTCTGTGAATTTGAGGCCAGCCTGGTCTATAAGAGCTAGTTCCAAGAGCTCCCCCACCCCCCCAAAAAAATGAAGGTGTGTACTGCCATGCCCGGCCTATAATGGCAATTCTTATAGATTTACTTAATTTACTTGAGTTGCTAAGTAGCTAGTTGTTAGTAATCATTTAACTTTGTTTCCCTAACTTCAAATGAAAGTTCCTTTTCAGTGGTGATACATTCAAGATTACTCTTAATTACAGTTAATTTATTAATTATAATTATTGTTGGGAAAGAACTAGAATTTCATAATATCAGTGTATTGAAATACAAATGTGAACTAGAGTTTTTAATACGTATTAAACTTAACTGGATTGCTTAAAAGTGTGTAATTATGTTATCCTTTCTGTTTATCCCACCAGATGGTGTTGAAACACTGGATTCTGGATGGCTCACATGTCAGACTGAAATTAGATTACGTCTGCATTATTCTGAGAAGCCTCCTGTCTCAATTACCAAGAAAAAATTCAAAAAATCTAGATTTAGGTATGACTATGTGATTTTATTACTTAGGCCATTTATTTTTGCTATTAGTGTGGATTTCTCACCTTTACATTCTAGGGCTCTCAGATAGTGAACAATTTTTTCCCCTCAGATTGCTGCTGTTACACATATTTATTTATATTAGTTTTAACTCTTAAATTTGCAACCAGAAAAATTTTCTTTTGTAAAATCAAGTGGTTTCTAGGCTTCTGTATTTTGTAGTTTCTGTCAGTTAACCTTTTGTACTGCAGGATTGCTTTAAAATGGACAAAACAAGTGTTTTTGTGGTGAGAGGAAACCATTGTCAGAAATGCCTTTAGAGCCCAAACTTTGTTGTGACCTCGTCCTTCCTTCCTCCTCCTCCTTTTCTTCCCCTCCTCCCCTCCCTATTTTAGGGGATTGATGGAAAGGCTTTGCAAAGACAGTTAAATCAGTTTTATTGTAATACCATCGACCATAAATCTGAGTAGGCGGGCTTCCTTAAGATGTAGCCTACCTTGACATCTAACCTTGTGATTTTGGAATCAAGAATTCTAGGCTTTGTAATTCTAGGTTTTGTTATGTAACAAGCAAGCTTTTCTCATATATCAAGGCTGGATAGAAATGCCCATTTGCAGTAGCTGGAGACCTTGACATTATCTTTTTAGTATAATTCATAATGATATTATACCCTATAAATCTTTAGTTATTTACTCTCATTACCTAAACATGTTATAATACATATCCCAATCATAGGTAAGAACAAGCTGCTGGAAATCTACTTTGACGGGAGTCAGGGCTGTTAGTTCCCAAAGAGGATGTATGGGGTTGGGAGGGGGGTGACTTACATGATCAGAGGGAGAATCGGGATGGTTGCCAGCAGCCTATTGAAAAAAGAATACACCTTTTAGACTCTAGAGTCGCACATAGAATTAAATTAAAGGGGGTGTGAGATCAGAGATTGAGGGATCTAGCATTGATCTTGATAGTAGACACCAGCCCTGTGTTAATGGAAGAGCCACAAATTCCTCTTGCCAGAGATAAAAAGAGTAATTTTCTTTGTAGTTAGCAACAACTTTCTTCAAGTTCCTGAGGGACTGGGGACCTCATCTAGGTGCCTGACCTTGGGAAAAGGACTTCTGGGAACAGACACTCCTACAATTTTAAGATTAATTTAGATTCCTCTAGGGGATAAGTACTGAGCTGTCCCTAATTGTGTCCCTTTGTGTCTTCCTATTACTATATTGGGCTGTTCCCCACCTACACTCCTGAAAGGGAAGGAGGTCCCAAGTCTGAGAACCATTCTGATTTCTCCATACTTTCCCCCTTGATGCCCTCAGGCTGTGGACCTTCTGACTTGTAGGCATTTCAGCCTTGGGATCAGGTGTGTCTTCTAACTTTCCTGTTCTTTCTGTAATTAGGAGGGCATGATAGGATTCCTTGTTTTGAGGTATAAAGTTTTTTTTTTCCAGAGAATTATTTTGTTTAGAAAGGCTACCATTATTCACATTTTCATCCTTTACCAAAGCACTAAATTCCCCAAAGGGAAAGACATTAATAGTGAGAATTGTTAAAAATGAAAGTAAAGATGATGGTAAAGTGTGATCTGCAATGTCAAAATACGGGAACTTTGTCAAGCAGCAGTGGTTGCCTTGTGGTCCATTCCAGGTCGCATTTTAAACCCCATATATTAGCTGTTGTGATTAGAGAGAATTTGATATGTGTGCCTTGTCTGTTTTTTAAAGTAGTCTGCTATGTATAATTAAGTTTTTGTTTAGAGATTGTTTTAAAAAGAAGGGAAAAGACTCTCTTGGGGGGTCGTTGTGTGCCCAAAGTGGTCTTAATCAGCTGCTTCAGCTTGCTCAAGTGCACAGGATTTGAACATGCACTACTCTGTAGAGTTGAGTGAATTGTCTCACTAGACTAAGGTTTTAATTGGCTTACTAGGACTTTTTTCCTGTCCTTCATTTAAGAAATAGTTAATGTTGGGGGTCTGATTTAGATGAAAATTAATACTGTATCTTATACCATTCTTATTTATATAGAAATCATTTTGAGGGGTTTTATTGCTACTTAGCTCATTAGACTTTAACTTAAATATTTTCTTGCAACTCGATGTAATTGAACTCAACAAGTTAAATGATTTGTTTCTTGTTGAAATAAAGTACATAGTTAGAAATAGGTGTCTGCCTGTTCTGGTCATTTTTTTTTACCCAAATATATCTTAACCATAGACTTAACCATAATGGGTTAGAAAACAAATGTGTCTGTAATGCCCTCAGTAATCTTAAAACTTGGCATAGCTTTTGCATTTTAAGTAGCAACAGACAAGCATCTCAGTAGTAAAAGTTTTAAAGATAACCTTTTTTTTATTTGACTCATCCAGAGATGGAAAGTAACAGTGCTAACTTTGTAGTGGTTTACAGCATTATATAGCTGTTTGTGAGAACATCCTTTTTCTTTTGTCCAATTACAGATCCCTTTCCTTTAGACTTGCCCCGTCTTTTAAATGGTTCTCTTGTCTTCTTGTTTCTGTACATTTCTGGTTTCTCCTGATGTATCTCTCTGCCTGATTAATCATTGTCCAGAACCATTCCTAAGAGTATACTTTCTGAGAGGAGATGATGATTTTTGTTTTGAGTTATTGAAATGTTTTATAGTGCAGTACCAGAACAGCGTTATTAATAGAGTAATCTGCATGTTTGGCTGATCAAGAAGACCTCAATTATATGGCTTACAACAGTGGTTGGGGCAGGAGCTTATACAGAGAGAGCAGCCCACACTAGTAAAGTTCTATTATTTATAAAATTCCATTTAAATCTAGAATGTTCCTTAGCATGGGGGAGGCCCTAGGTTCAATTCTCATCAAGCAAAAGCAAGTCCAGAATAAAAATATTTTTGTAATCTGTTACCTTCAACAATAACTTGCTCTCTATATTAGTAGTACTTAATTTGATTAATTTCCATTGGTAGAAGAAATTACCCCAGCCTCAGTATACTTTTTGGCATTAAAAGTTTCTTCAGCTAATTACCTCTCCTTAGGAGTAGACTAGTCTTTATGGCCTGTGGTTTGGGTAGTGGTTTTGTGTTCATTGCTGTGAGGTTTATTCCAGATTCTTTGTTTGATTAGAAAAGTGGGTTGGTTCATAAGTATGCACAGGCAGATAATGTTCATGCAAAGAACCTCAAATTGTGGCTCATGTCTGTAATCCTAGCATTAAGGAGGCTGAGATAGGAGGATTACTCTGAGTTTGAGGCCAGCCTGGGCTACATAACTAGTATCAGGCCATCTGAGACACATAGTCTTACACCCTGTTTCAAAACAAATGAGAAAAGTAAAAGTCAAAATATTTATATATACACAAAGTGATGTTTGCTGTAATACTTTTCTTTGGCAGCTACTTTTTATAAGCCACGTGGACTGTTACTGTGGTAGAGAGGAGCACGGCAAGTGCTCTATAGGCAGACATCTCCGTCCCACTTCCCAGCTCCCCAATAAACTCCATATGGAGCTTTTTTTGATGCCCACCATCCTTTTTGGGAAGTAAATTGGTGCTGGTAGGAGCAGATGTGTCTCACTGTCGTGAAAAAACTTATGCTATTAAGACATTTTAAATGCCATATTTTGTAGGTCTTTGAAGTATTTGAAGGTCTAAAATTATCTGTATGATCTTGAAAACATGACTAAGTTTGGTAGATATAGATGACTATTAATCTGTATTTATTATCCTAAATAGCTTTTAAGGTTAAAACTTTAACCTTTTAAAATGAGTTGCATAGGTATTATACCTTAAACAAAAATATATATTATATATATTTATANATTTATATATATAAATTTATATATTTTATATATATTTAATTTAATAATATATATAAATATATATTATTTTCTGTTCATTGGTGTGAAGGTATCAGATCCCCTGGAACTGGAGTATCATATAACAAACATAACCTTACATTTGTATCTACGCAAAAATCCATACCATTATAAATTATTTGAGACTAGTGTGTTGTAGAATATTATAAGATGTGTTACATTAGTTTATGGTGTGGAACATTTGTTTAATGATGCAAAAATGTGTTGCATTCTTTTATGTTACATTTGTTTAACTCTGATGCTGTTTTACTTTGCCTGTCCAAAACTACTGATTGGTTAATAAAGAACTGAATAGCCAGTAGAAAGGCAGGAAAAAGGATAGTAGGCAGGGCTGAAAGACAGAATAAATAGATGAAAAAGAGGGATCGGGAAGCAAGAGGATCTAGGAACAAGAAGAGAAGAGAGAAGACAACACCAGGGACCAGCCACCTAGCCACAGAGTAAGAAGTAAAGAAAGATATACAGATATAGAGAAAGGTAAAAGCCCAGAGGCAAAAGGTAGATAGGATAATTTTTAAAATAATTTATTTAAGTTTATTTTCTGTTCATTGGTGTGAAGGTATCAGATCCCCTGGAACTGGAGTTATAGACAGTTGTCAG
>LOEQ01000429.1:112206-133561 GCA_001685075.1 Bramus lutescens | reverse complement strand
CTGCCTCTGCCTCCCAAGTGCTGGGATTAAAAGCGTGTGCCACCACTGCCCAGCATCATCATCACTTTTTATTTTGATAAAAATATCTCAGTATGCAGTGATAAAAAGTATACTCAGCAATCTACCTTTTTATCTCTCATTCCTATACTCTAATCCCCTTTTTTATCCTTCAGAAAGAGATCCTTGAGTCTGCCCATTTTGTTTAGCTTTTTTCTTGACTATGACCAATAACAGCTTGTAACCAGTCTCCCTAAATTATGACAAACATCTATAGCCCATTGACCAAAAGCCACCTACCCCACTTCTTGGGTTGTGGGCGTCATGTTTTCTAGACTGCTTTCTGTTGCCTGGGAGAATATGGCGTCTTTAAGAGACCCTGGGAAAATTGGGGTAGCAATCAAGTGCTGGGAGAGCTAGCTGTAACTTTTGTTGTCCAGTCTCTGTGCAATGGGAAAGTGCAAGTACTGACTCAAGTAGTCTTTGAGGCTGGGCCATTTCAGCCGGCGGACTTGAAGCTGTTCTGGATGCAGAACTCTAAGGATACTGCAACAGAGCCATTTTGAGAGGCTGGGTCACCTGGGCTACCTGTTTTCATTGGTGTCCGGTCCCTTGCTCTGAAAATACACAAGTATGGAATGTGCAATGTATAGAAGTCAATTAATGGGGATTTCTTGTTTTATATTTGGTCAGGTAAAAGGCATCTATGAACTTTGTAAGTCCGTTTGGACTGTATAATCAAACTAATATAAATCTAACCATGCCGTATGAAAAGATGGCATGTAATAATAAGTCATGAGGATTCTGTAGCCAGTAAGATCATGTCTCATCTCACAGTTGTTCCCGTGTAAAGGATTTGCACGTCACCTGTCCTATAATCTTTCTGACTTCCTGCCCGATACCTGTAGCCAAGATACTCAGGAGTTCTCTCCCAGACAAATCTGATCTCTGGAAGGAATTCACAGCCTTTTGTTTTCTGTGGAAAAGGCAATGACTCGTCTGACTTTCATTTTGAAGTTAGGACATTTTTAAAATGTATAGTTAGTTAGTTTAGCAGTTTCCAAAATCCAGTGTCTCTTAGCAGCTGTTTTTTTATATATTAGCATTTAAAAAATTCAAAGTTAATAAGATACCATATAGGATCCAGACACCCTGTGTATTTTCCATCTTTACGTGTCTTCTTGTTGTTACTTTACTCCCTCCTAAAAGACTTTCTTACCTAGTAGATTTTGGTTTAGTTTGTGCTTTTGAGATCAATTCATCTATCATATCATCTGCCTAAAATGAGATCTCCTAAAAGGAGTTCTTTCTCTTTGAAGGCTAAGAAATTGAGAGCTAGCTATAATTGATATTACAGTAAATAAACCTACAACGTGGATTGTCTAATATGTTATTTTTGCTATTTGAAAAACACCATAACTGTACTTATGTACATTCTGTGATTTTTTTTTTCTTACTGGGTTTTATTATTCACTCTTCTCAATACAGGGTAAAGCTTACACTAGAGGGTCTGGAGGAAGATGATGATGATAAGGTGTCTCCCACTATTCTTCACAAAATGTCCAACAGCCTGGAGATATCCTTAATAAGTGACAATGAGTTCAAGTGCAGGCACTCACAGCCAGAATGTGGGTATGGCTTACAGCCTGATCGCTGGACTGAGTACAGCATACAGACAATGGAGCCCGATAACCTGGAACTGATTTTTGACTTTTTTGAGGTGAGTAGTTGTTTCAGTGAGGGACTAGGCAGAGAATTCAGACGTGAACTTACATTTGTATATGGTCGGATTTTGCTCCTTAGGAAAACTTAGTGGAGCAGAATAAGCAACTTCAGTAGAATTATTTTTAATTGGGACAAGATGTATGTGCCTATTAAGTAATATAATATAAAACTTCCACAGACCTTTCCATGGATTGAGTAGAGAGGGTGGAAGTCAGTTTATTTTATTTTGTTTCCCCCATCAAGGCCTTTTGTAGCCCTCTCATGTTGACCTCTAACTCAGTATGTTGTCAGGAAGGACCTTGATTATAGGCATGGGCATCTATGCCCAGTTTCTTCAAATGGGATCAGGTCTTCATGCATGCTAGACATTCTCAACTGAGGTACATCCTCAGCTTCAAATGTATTTTTCATTGTAACAAGTCACTATGATGATAGATTTATTTTATAGTTTAATATGTTTAGCAGCAAGTTAATAAAAATTTTATTGTATGTATGTATGTACATTATGCCACGTGCTCATGTTAAGGTCAGAGGACACTTAGAGATTTGGTTCCCTTCCCCCCTTTTGGTTTATTGAGACAGTTTCTTAGTAGCTGTGGAGCCTGTGCTGGAACTAGCTCTTATAGATCAGGCTGGCCTTGAACTCACAGAGATCTGCCTGCCTCCACTTCCCAAGTTCTGGGATTATTATTATTATTATTCCCAGCAAGATTTGGTTCCTTCTGTATGTAGGTCTGGATTCTGAACCCAGGTTTCCAGATGTACTGGTTGGTTTTTTAACTTGACACAAACCTAGGCATGTTTGGGAAGAGGGTACCCTATTAGAGAAAATGCCTCCATAAGATTGGTTTGTAGACATATCTGTGGATATTTTCTTAATTGACAATAGATGTGGGGAGCCCAGCCCACTGTGCCATCCCTGGGCAGAGCTTGGATGGTATAAGAAGTCAAACCGAGAAAGGCGTGAGGAGCGAGCTCTTAAGCAATACTTCTGTGTGACCTCTGCTTCAGTTTTGGCCTCCAAGTTCTTGCCTTGTTTCCTGCCTTGATTTCCCTGGTTGGTGAACTACAAGTTGTAGGACAAAATNNNCCCCCAAGTTGCTTTATTTAGGTCATGGTGTGTTATCACAACAGTAGAAAAGTAACTAAGACACCAGGTAAGCAGGCTTTTTACCTGCTCAGCCATCTATATCAGGTTTTGAAAAAGCTATGCTGAGGACCCAACTTAATAACACATAGGACTGTTAGCGTGTTTGCTTTCTACAAGTAATACTTGCTTGATACCTTCCTCAAAGTCTTTATACAGTGTCCTGTAAATTATACGTACTTGTTCTTAGCCGCTAGCTCCTTTGCTGCCCCTGCTGGTTTCTGTTTTTTGGTAATACGTAGCTACATTTTCTTGATAGCAACAGAATTCAAGATAGACTTAAACATAGTGAAACTTGTTACATATAATTAAAAGTTTTGTAAATTTTGAATTATTCAATTTGGTGGTATTTTTAGATACTTTTGTGAGTGTCTTTGACTGTCTCTTAATATATAAGATCTAATGTGAAAATTATAGATCTAAACTTAACATGATGGGAATTGTTAAAAAATATAGTATGAAGTTTTGGTCGAGCATTTTTTTTATTACTCAAGTGCCTACTTGATTTTACTACAAATATACTCCCCACCTTGGCCTTCTAAGTGCTGGTCACAGATAAGTGTCACCATGCTTGACTCTATCATGTGTACATTTATCTTTGAGGTGGGGTTTCATGCATCTCAGACCAGCTTGAATTGCTATGTAATTGGACATGACCTAGGAGCCTATCCTAGTCCTCCCAAGTGCTAGGATTATTGACATGTACCACCATGTCTGCTTTTGTCCATTGCTGGGGATCAAACCTAAGACTTCATAATACTTAGGCAAGTACCATACCAATTGAGCGTCTAGTTCTAGATTTCTTTATCATTAGTTAGTTGTCTTCATAGAGTCCAAGTTCACATGAAAGCTTTTTGGGGGATGTTTAAATTAACTATGTTTAAAAATTGAAGGCAGACCAGAAAGGTGGCTCAGTGTTGCAATCTTTCTTTTTGGACTACAAGCCCACAAATAATGACCTGGAGACTTATTAAATATGAAAGCTTGACCTTAGCTTAGACTTTTTCCCAGTGAGCTTTTACAACCTGATTAACCCATATTTTTTTAAATCTACGTTCTGCTATGTGGCTTGGTTACTTTTTAATATGCCACATGTGACTTGCTGATGAAATCCCCATCTCTCTTCTTCCCAGAGCTCTCTCTCTTCCTGGAATTCCAACCTAGTCTCTTCTGCCTATCTATTGGCCATTCGGCTCTTTATTAAACCAATCAATAAGTGCCTTAGGCAGAGACATATCTTTACAGTGTACACATATATTCTGCAACAGCTCAGTGGTTAAGAGCGCTTTCTGTTTTTGTGGATGACCTGAGCTCTGTTCCTAATATCTAGCTCGTTTCCTCCTGTAACTCTAGCTCCAGGGGTTCTGACCTCCTCTTCTGACCTCTACAAGCACCTTTTTTAAAAGTTTTTTACTGGGTCCAGTGAAAACATGGCTCAGTGGGTAAGGGTGGTGCTTGCTTATAAGCCTGATGATCTGAGTTCAAAATTCCTGGTCTCACGTGATGGAAGAGGCCCCAACTTGTGGTAAGTTGTCCTCCTACCTCTACATGTACACAGTGACATTTGCAAGTCAAATCTCATTCTCTCCCTACACACAATTTTTTTTAAATATAAATAAGAATTAGGACATTCTAAACTGCTTTTTTTGTTTGTTTGTTTTAGGAAGATCTCAGTGAGCATGTAGTTCAGGGTGATGCTCTTCCTGGTCATGTGGGCACAGCATGCCTACTGTCATCTACCATTGCTGAGAGTGAGAAGAGTGCTGGAGTCCTTACTCTTCCCATCATGAGCAGAATTTCCAGAAAAACTATAGGCAAAGTCAGAGGTAAGTTGGGGAGAAGCAGATAGGCTCTTAAAACTAACCTAAGCTTGTGCTAGAATTTATACTAGTTTAAATTGAGTATTTGCAAATAATGAAGACAAAATAAACAATTTGCTTTCATTATTAATAGGATAATAGCACTTTAAGAAGCATACTTACTGAATTTTCTGCATTAGTTTTGCCTTGATCTTTTCTTGTTTGATAGAGATTAACAAAGCTGGTTCTATTCAAATGTCACTTAGCTCATAGTGGCCTTTTTAATCATACCCTCTCCCCCTTTTCCCCATGGAAGTTGATTTTATCGTCATCAAGCCGTTACCAGGATACAGTTGTTCTATGCAGTCTTCATTTTCTAAATATTGGAAGCCAAGAATACCACTGGATGTTGGACATCGTGGTGCAGGGAACTCGACAACAACTGCCCAGTAAGTTTTATATTTGGATGGGATTACCATTCAGTAGCCCGTGCTTGGTGAGATTAATGGATTTGCCTGCTAAGTAGCTGAAAATGCCTTTTCATTACCCTTAGATTTAAATGAAAGTGATGGTAAGAGAAAAGGATCGCTATTTTAATAGAAACCAAGTCTCTCCTGAGATAATGTTCAATCTTTTTTATATACTGGATGCATAATGAAAAAAACATTAAAAATGAAAAACCAGGAGGGAGATTTTTATGCAGAAAGCTTTTTTGGTCTCCTTTTTATCTTTTGACTGTTGTTCTTGCAAGCTGCTCTCTGTGGGTCTTAATTTCCTCCCCTGTAGAAGGGTTTGGTGAAAGTTACCTGTAGTGAGCGCTTCTTTCTTACCTACAGCCATAGCTCTAAGGAATTATCTAAGTAAGTTCAGTCTAGACTTTATCAGATACAAATGCCAGCCTAATAAAGTTGTTTCCTTCCAGTTTTACAAATCTTTCAGTGGCGTACTTCATTGTCAGAGGCTTTCTTCTGTAGAATTTAATCCCATCTTTCAAAACATAGGGTTATTTTTTGGTGTTTTGTTTGTGTTTGTGTGTTCATGTGTGTACAATACTCATGGAATTTAGAGGGCGTCAGATCATCTAGAGCTGGAGTTACAGCTTGTTGTGTGTGTAGTAGAAGCCAAACTTAGATCCTCTAGAATAGCACATGCTGTTAACCATTGAACCACCTCTCCAGTCCCCACATTGTTTTTAAAAGAGTGATTTTTAGTTTGCTTTGGGTATTGTGGTTATCATTATATTATAATAGGTCTCCAAACCAAGTCAGTTTACATTTAAGGAAGAAACATTTTCAAGTTTCATGTTAATAAGCTCTGTGGGTGTCACTCTCTACCTTTGACACCAGGTTACTGAATGTGGAGCTGGTCTGGCAGCCAGCAAGCCCCAGCAAACCTCTTCTGCCTGCCTAGTACAACACTGGGGTTTTTAGGCATATACAGCCATCCCTGGCTGCTGGTTTGTTTTTTAAAGATGGTCGCGGACATCATGGGTGCTGCAATCGGAACTCAAGTCCTTATGCTTGAGTAGCAAACACTCTTTCCCATTGAGCTTTCCCTCTAGCATCTTTCCTCCTTTTTCTTAATGAAATCTACCCTTGGTGTGCCAGTCATTCCCAGTCCCCATGTTTTTCCAGTATGAAGACATTTCGAGGTTTTATTGCAAGTAGTAAATTTCTTCTGTCTTAGTTTCTTCATGCCCTTGAAAACGATTGCTTTCCTCAATCAGGCACCTCATTTGTCTCCAAGAAAAAAAAATCCAAGTACAGGGAAGGTATGTGTTGTGATGTGGAATACATCTATCATTGTAAGTAATAGTTATAACTTGTATTATGAAGTAAGTGCACGTATCATTCAAGTTTGTTCCCTGTCATATTTTGAGTATAACAAAATTAGCCTCTGTGTAAAAGGTAAGTCCTGTTTTTACTGTTGAAGATGCTTATTGCAGTGTTTCTTTTCTTTAGTACTTATGACTACTTTTTCTTCTCTATTTCAGGCTGGCTAAAGTACAGGAAAACACTATCGCTTCTTTAAGAAATGCTGCCAGTCATGTAAGCACCATTTCTTCCCCCCCTCTCTGTTTTTGTTTGTTTGTTTGTTTGTTTGTTTGTTTTGAGACTGTTTCTCTGTATCTTTGGGGCCTGACCTGGAACAAGCTCTTGTGGACCAGGCTGGCCTTGAACTCACAGAGATCCGAGTGCTAGGATTAAAGGTGCGTCCTCCACCACTAAGTAACTTTAGATTGTTGAAATAGAGACAGAGAACTCTTCCAGATTGTACTGATAGAAAGAAAACTATTCCTTGTTCTGAAAATGTTTCTGAGTGAAGATAAAATATCTTTTAGTGTGTATGTTTAGGTTCGTGGTGAGGATTCACATGTAAATAACAGAATAATAACCAACCTTTTAAAAGACATTTTGTGTGTATGAGTGTTTTGCCTGAATGTGTGTAAGTGTACTGCATGTGTTCCTTGTTTTCTCGGAGGCCAGAATGAGGTGTCAGATCCCCTATAGCTGGAGTTACAAACCTTTGGGAGCTGTCCTGTGGGTGCTGGAACTGAACCCACGTCTTTTGAAATAGCAACAAGTGAATAAGAACTTTTAACCACTTTCTCCAAACCATCCACACATAATTTTTTTTTGGGGGGGGGGAGCTCTTTCTGTCTCAAAAATAGAGAAACTGGCCTAAATTGTCTGATTTAACCCAGCCAAAGTGGCCTTGAACTTTGGTGGGTCCCTGCTTCTGTTTTTCAAGTAATGCCATTATGCGTATGAGCCACCATGCACCCTTCCCACCTGTTTTTGAGATTAAAAAGTTCCTAATGGCTGGTTTTAGTTTAGAAATAATGCTTGCCTAAGATAATGATTTTATATAACACTTCATTGCATTTTATTATTTATTGGGGGGTAGGACGCTAGCACATGTCTACATGTCATGGTGTACATGTTGGAAATCAGAGGACAGCTTGTAGGAATTTTGTCTCAGCAACCTCCTCCTACCATGTGAGTCCCAGAGATTAGATTTAGGTCATCAGGCTTGTTACCAAGTGTTCCTACCCATTGAACTATCTTCTGGCTGTCTTTATATAACACTTTTAAAAAATGTATCAATGCATGTGTAAAATACCATATCGAATGAAATACATTATTCTATACTCTTAAAAGAAAAAATAAACTTGATTATGTTAAATTTCTTCTTTTATCCAGTCACAAAGTATCTGTTTATTTTGCTTACTTCACCTGACCAAGAGACTCAGACTCTAGACTTAACTGGTGTGTGGGATGAGACGGCATCTCATCCTTTTTACTTTCCATATTTTTTTCACAGTGGCTTCCTTATAAAGTAGTTTAAGCCAGGCATAGTGGTGCTTGTCTTTAATCCAGCACTTGGGAGGCAAAATAGGAGATCTCTTTGAATTGGAGAGTTCCAGGACAGCCAGAGCTAAACAGAAAGATACTGTCCACCCCCAAAAAAGAATTGCATGGTGGAGACAGGAAGATTACCATGTATTTGAGGCTAGTCTAGGCTAGATGAACCTGTCTCAAAAAAACAAAAAGAAAAAAAAAAGCTGACTTATTTTTCCCCCCGTACAACAGATTAAATCTAAGACCTTAGGCAAGTCCTACCTAGATCATTGGACCATGTCAAGTTCATCTTGCTTATGCTGGAATTGTAAGCCAGTGCCTTTGGACCCAAATTTGTAAACATAATCCACTGTGGATTACTTAATATTAATTATTATTTAATTAATTAATATTAATATCTGTTCATATTTTATCTCTGATATCAGAATAGCTTGATTCATGGTTTAATTAGCAACATTTTCCCCTCTTTTTCCTTGTAGTATATGACATTTTATCATTTATGGCATCTTAAATCGGTTATAGTAATTATTTTAGTATTTAAAAGTATTTGAAGAGCCAGGCATGGTGGCACATACCTTTAATCCCAGCACTTGGAAATCAAGGGAAGTGGATTTCTGTAAATTCATGGCCAGACAGGGCTACACAGTGAGGGCCTGTCTCAAAAAAATTAGTGTGGAATTTTTCCTTTTAGTTGAGATTTACTAATCTAATCTAATACCGGACCATAGTTCACCATTTGGAACTAGTTTTAGATCATTGTTGCTAATTAAGCATCATTCGCCTCTTAGTAAAGTTTTCTTTTAAGTGGATGATTATATAAAATAAAGCATTTTAAGTAGGAAGATGTGACGGAAAGTAGTGGAACTCTGAGGAAATGGTGTAGTTTGTGCTCTTGCAGAAACTGTGTTGTATTTTATTTAAAGCCATAAAACTGTTTCCTGCTTTGGAAATCATCAGGAAGGGTGCTAGAAAGATGGTTCAGTGACTGGCTGCTCTTTCAGAGGACCTGGGTTCAGTTCCCAGCACCCACACACTGACTCACAGCTGCTTGTAACTCCAGTTCCAAAATATGAAATACCCTCTTAGGCCTCTGGGACCAGGCAAGCAAATGGAGCACAAACATACATGCAGACAACACCCACGTACTTCTTCCCCTCCTTCTCCCCTCCCCCTTCCCCCCTCTCTCTTCTCTCTCTGTCTTTTTTAAGACAAGGTTCCCCTGTTTAACAGCCCTGGCTGTCCTGGAACACGCTTTGTAGACTAGACTGGCCTTGAACTCACAGATCTTCCTGCCGTTGCCTTCCAAACTCTGAGATCAAAGGTGTGCACCATCACCGCCTGGTCCCATACACATTTTTTGTTGTTGTTTGTTGTTTGTGTTTTAAGGCAGCAGGAAGGTAGATATCACAGTCAGCTCTGAGCTCCTTCACTGCTTGTATATTCACAAGTTGGACCCTCTGTAAGCCACTGCAGTGCTAGAAATGGGACCATGCACTATGTATGACTTTTCTGTGATCACAGCAATATTATAATTCATAGGCTTTGTTTCCTTTGATCCTGCTTGGCTTTTTTCAGTGAATGTATACATTTGTGTCTCAATTTATGTTTTTACCCTTTGTTTGGGTTAATTTATAACCCAAATTATATGGGTAGCTTTTAAAATTAATACTACTTTTTCTTCTTTGTCTTGATACAGGGTCTCACTATGTAGCCTGGGTTGGCCTGTGATTCACTGTGTAGACCAGCTTGGCCTCTAACTCAGACCTCTGCCTGCCTCTGTTTCCTGAGTTCATAGATTAAAGATATGTCATTATGCATAGCTAAAATTAATTTTCTTAACTACAATTCCTGTCCTCTTTTTCATCAATTTAGGTTTCTGTCTTGAACTTTATATGTATATCATTCTCGTCATTCATTCTCTGAATATTGAACAACAGTTGTAGCTTCTTCTTCCATCCAATTGTCGCATTTTTCTTTTTTTAAAAGAATTTTAGTTTGCATGCATATTTGTGAGTCTGAGTGTGTGTATGTGCACCATATGCACACCAGTGCCTGCAAAGGCCAGAAAAGAGCATCAGCTTTCCTGGAACTGTAGTTACAGTAATTGTAAGTGACCTGATAGGTGAGCTGGGGAGCAGAACCTGGATCTTCTGCTTTACTGCTGCTCCAGCCCTCCAGCCAGTGTCCATTTCCTAAGACAACCTTGTGAGCTAACTGTACTGCTCATGTGAATCCCAGAGCAGAGGGAAAAGTTCTGCAGTATTCTCTTCCTCACTTCTCCCCAAGGTTCAACCGTTAGTTTATAGAGTGCTCCTGTTCAATTCCATTTCTGCTCATAGCAGTGACATAGGCGATATTCTGAAGGCTGTCTCGCTGCTTCTGAAGTGCTGTGTGTTTGCAAATGCATCAGGATACCCCAGCACACGCTTTTTTTTTGTCAGAAAAAAGTTGTGCCTTTGCAAAAGGAACAATTGTAGGAGGCTAGTTAACTATTTTGGAGAAGTTTGAAGTGAGATATTTTTGAAGAGATTTTATGGTTTTATGTGCAAAATTATAATTTTACTCTAAACAAAAAAATTTTGATCTGTGTTGAGAAATGTGTTGTCTACCAGTATTTTGTTTCAAACACTTGCTTCCATTTCTTTTGCCAGGGTGCAGCATTTGTAGAATTTGATGTCCACCTTTCAAAGGACTTTGTGCCTGTGGTATATCATGATCTCACCTGCTGTTTGACTATGAAAAAGGTTTGTTGAAATTTCTGTATTTCCTACTTAATGTCATAAAATGTTTTAAAAATTTTGTTACATGTTTAGTTTTTGTTAGAGTTAGTAAATTTATTTTCTTAGTGAAATACTGCCAATTCTTTAGCCCTTATAATATTAAGACATAGGTTTGATGGGAATAATGATTTCCATAAGTCAGGCATCAGTGTTGGTAAATTTGCCTTTTGATATTGCTGATGAAGGGATATACCAGGTATTTTCTTCATTTTGTCAGTATTATGTCTTCTGGCCTGGATCATACAGGGAGAAGAGAAGAAATTTTTTCTTCATATCTTTAACCAATCAGCTGGCACAGTTTAGCCAAAGCTACAAGGCACCACAGTGGAGTGGTGTGGAGTTAGTATGTAGAAGGCCTCAGTCAAGGCAGGCTAGATGGGTTAGGAAGAAAGGAAAGCCTGTGGCTGAAAAAAGAAATGTTCAGAGCTAAACTTCAACACCAATCCATGTCTTGGTGAGTGATAGAGGAATTTGATGGCTACTGAGCAGTGAGACAGGTGCAGCAGAAGCAGAAAGAATAGAGAGGGAGGCGTGATACAGGGAAGAGTCCATAGGGAGGCATAAAAATCCATGTAGAATCCTAAGAGTTATCATTATTACTGTAAGAACATAATTGTCAGTATTCTGTATTCTGGCCTGGAGCATACAGATGAATTTCCTGCACTTTTACAATAATGGTTGAGTATCATTTTCATGTGAGCTGGTTTAAAGTCGAGTCCAGGTTGCTGCACTGTAGCTGACCCGAGTGTTGGACAGAATCTGATAGCTGGCTCTGCCCGCTCTGCAGATGGATTCTAAGCACAGACCTAGATAAGGACCCTGTGTCTTTGTGAAATATGTCAGGAGGGTAAAAAGGATTTATATACACTATTGATATACCTAAGGACCAATAGTGAAGGTAGTTTTTGCTACAATATAGTACTATTTCTAAAATAGCTTATTGAAGAGTCTTACTGATCTCTTATTGTCAGCAGACTATCTTGCTATGAAGTTGAATCTGAATGAGTTAATGAGGGAATGAAAGTAATGAATTGTATATTTTTACCTTGAGTTTTATTTCTTTATTCCTTTTTTAGGATTTTGTTTGTTTTTTAGTTTTTTGAGACAGGGTTTCTCTGTGTATTTAGCCCTCGCTGTTCTGGAACTTGCCTTATAGACCAGGCTGGCCTCAAACTTACAAAGATCCACCTGCCTGTGCCTTTCAAGTGTTGGGATTAAAGGTGTGTACCACCACTGTCCAGCGAGTTTTATTTTTTAAGTTAGCAGTTTTGTGTAAAAACAGTTTCTTCGTGTCCATTTAAAAAATGCAAGTAGTTCAAAGAGTGAAATGAATGACAAAGCTCCCTCCCCTCCCTTGATCTCATTCCCTTACTCTTAATAGTTTCTTGTGTGTCCTTCCAGAAAAAATTTGTGCATACACAGGTTTGTACCGATGTTCATGAGTGAATATATTTGTGCATTGGCTTTTAATGTTGAGTTAATTTAATGGTGGTACCTTAACTCATTTCCTTAAGAGAGTGGTACTTCCTACAGCATAACATTTGATATGGCTTTAAAATTTAGATTTGCCTGTGGAGAATACATGCTCGATAGTAGTTCCTAAATATTGCTTATAGATAATCAGACACATATTCATGGAACTTTCTTTATGCGGCTGCTACTTTTAGTCAAGTTAGGTATTTGAAAAGCTTAGAAAAAAATAGAAACTTACTTGCAGCATTAATTCGCTTATAATACTTGCATGTTGATTTCCTAGGCATGTAGCATGGATAAATGTCACATGAACACTGCATGAAGGAGGCAGTGAAAATGATGCCTGACATCATGCTCTGTCACCAATGCTTCCACCCCTTCCAGATACTGGATGGCTGCATTAAAAACAAAAGCCAGGGACTGGGGTTTAGCTCAGAGAGAAGAGCTTTTGTCTAGCATGTGCAAAGCTGTAGGCTCTTCTAAGCCTACAGGGCAGGGAGCCAGACAAGAGCTCCTATAGTATTAAGTCCTTCTGACGTAATACTACAGCATGGGGTCATGATGGGTTCGTGGTGGCTACCTAAGAGCTATCTCACCTTCAGTAAATTGAGGTTATGGGTGTATGTAGTACAAACATTCAGAAATAGTAAAACAGATTAATGCCTCCCTCTCTCTTTTCTAATAGAAATTTGAAGCTGATCCAGTTGAATTGTTTGAAATCCCAGTAAAAGAATTAACATATGACCAGCTCCAGTTATTGAAGGTATTAACAGTGACACAAAAATATGGATTTTCCTTCAGCTTTAGTATGATTTGCATTTGTCTGATTTAGTAATACTCTGCACTTAAGAATAACTACGCATTCAACATACTTGAAGTATATTTTAGTTTCTGGTCTAATTAAGGGATGGGTTTATACTCATCTCCAATTTTCTTTGCTGGAATTAGCCTGTAAGTCTCAGCTGTGGAGTATATGTTCAGTCTTAGGTTGCTTCTGTCTGTAGAAGCTCTTTATAGAACCATCATGTTTTGCAAAAGGACTTTTATGTAATAGTTTTATTCATAATTCAGATCTTAGTATATTTTGTTTTGCTGTTACTTTGCATGATTCCGTATCTCATCCCTGTTAGATACTTAAGTTAATAACTAAGTACAAATAGTTTCCTTAGAGAGAGGTTTTTTTTTTTTTTAAAGACAGTGTTTCTCTGTGTGTATCTCTGGCTGTACTGGAACTCACTCTGTAGACCATGCTGGCCTCAAACTCACAGAAATCCACTTGTCTCTGCCTTTGAGGGATCAAAAGCATGTGCCACCACTGTCTGGTAACTTAGGGTCTTTTTTATTATTATTATTCTTTTACCCTGTAAACATTTGGTAATGATTTTATATAGAAAGTACTATAATGCTTAGTGCTTATTATTAAACTGGTAATTCCACATTTTGTCTGTTCTAGCTTGCTAGGTTTTCTAGTTACTTTTAATTACCTTTAATTACTAGTTACCTTCATAAACTATGGTTTTTTTTCTAATTGTATTTTGTTTGCTTGTTTTCTAGCTTTCTCATGTGACTGCACTAAAAGCCAAAGATCGGAAACGTATGTGCCAGTTTGGAATCACTGCTTTTGTTTTATGATTGGCATTGATAGGATGGATATTCCCCATTCATTTTAATGTATCATTGGTCATCTTAATGACTATAGTATTGGTCTGTCTGAATACAATTTCATAAATGTGTAGCTCTTACATTGATTTTTCAGATGAGTGTAACGTGCATAGTAGGCTTCCCTTAGTTTTATGTCTTAGTTCTTCCAAACCTTCTTAACTATTACAGAGAAGAGTACCTCTCAGGTGCAGAGTCCAGTGCCAGGAGTCTGATCAGCCTTATCCCTCTAGCTGTGACTGTGGACAGGTCACTTTACTTCACTACTTTGTGCCCCAGTGTCCTCACACAGTGTCTGGCCTCCAGCGTTGCTGTGGAGGACCGCTTTACAGTTCTTTCTCAACGGAGCTCAGTAATTCATTGAGACCCTTGAAACCTATTGCTTTGTGCTCCCTTTCTTTAGCTAGACTATGCTGTCTCTCAAAGGCAGGACAGTGGTTTCATAGTCCAGACACTGACTTTCTGCAAAGGGCCAGCGCTCCTGTGACTGCCTTTGTGAAGGCTTATGTCCTTTAGACCCAAGATGATCTCAAAATAATGACTTCATAGACATATTTTATGACAGTACACAAAAATTTTACTTTTAATTATTCAGTTGCAAATTTCTTTATGATGTACATGGATTGATATTTTATTTTTCCTTTTAGGAGAAAATTCTATGATTCTTAAAAATGTAATCCATTTTGGATTAGAAGATTATGATAACAAAAGTAGCCATAGATTTTCCTGTTTGCTTTTAAGGCAGTTTCGTGTAGCTTAACCTAGCCTTAAGTTTACTATGTGCCCAAGGATAACTTTAAACTTAACCCTCCTGCTTCTGCTTTCCGAGTGCTAGGATTACAGACATATGCCATGCTTACTTTTATTTGGTCTTGAGACTGGAGTCCAGGGCTTCATCCATGCTAGGCAAGCTCTTTACCATCCAAGCTATACTCCAACCCTTAGATTTTCTAAATCTAATTAGTGAACTGGTTTTGATACAACTACTAATTTCACTGAGAGTAATTACTGCTTCTCACTACTATTCAGAAAGTCATCTTAACAGTTTTTTATTAAAAACAAATCATTTGTTGGGGCCACAAAGGATGTTTACATGAAGTATTATGAACTAGTCTTGTTGTTAGATGCTCATTTAGAAAATGGGGTTCTTCTTAACGGCTAAAGGTAGTAAGTGCAAGGGCCTTCAGAAATACTAAGCCTAAAATCTGGTAATTGATTTAGTGCAGGGGTTCTGTTAGGGTTTAGTAGATCTGCTCTAGTGCATTTTATTCACCAAACTTTTATAATTTGAAATTTCAGAAAGTCTGGTTGAGGAAGATAATTTCCTTTCTGAAAACCAGCCATTTCCTTCTCTTAAGATGGTAAGTTCCTTGAGGTACCTGGACAAGGCTATCTCATTGATACCTGATTGCATAATGGTTTTGTTTCACTCTCTTAAATGGGCACTAAAAAGGCTGTATCAGTTTATTATCATGGGTGTTGTGGGAGATTTGAGGCATGATATCACATAGCTCATGCTGGCTATCACCCCTGAGGCTCAGCTGGTTTTAAAGAATTGCTTAACTTTTAGTTGAGTAAGACCTCCCTCATTGGGCTAATTTGGTGACAATAGCAAGTTTGCATGTTTCTATATGAAGGAAAGGAGAGTGCTAAAAGGAGAAGAAGAGAGGGGGAAGGAAGATGTAATGGTGGACGAGGCCTTTTTGTAGTATTTAAAATTTCCAATCTGGAGAGAACATAAGAGGCTTCATTGTTTAGAAAAAGATTTCAGAAATACATTATGAAAATGCAAAAACTAGTATTAAGATTTTAAAAATTGGCCAGGCATGGTGGTACACACCTTTCATCTCGTACTCTGGGAGGCAGAGACAGGCAGCTCTCTGTGAGGCCAGCCTGATGTACAGTCAGTTCCAGGACAGGTGCTACATGCTGAGACCCTGTCTTTAAAATAATAGGAATAATAATGTTTTAAAAACTGGAGACAATTTACAGCCTCAGGAAAGTCCATATAGATGCTAGAGAGATGCTCATGTACTTTCATAATGAACGCCTCTTTCAAGTCAGTTGTTTGGTCTAGTAATTATGGCTTCTGTCCATGCTGGTAATTGCATGAATTTTTGGTTTTTCTTTGGTGGTATTGGTAGGAATTTACATAGGACCTCTTTCAAGCAAGCACTCCTTAGCATATTTTTAATTTGATTTTCCAATTACAGCTCCCAAAATCATCAGATTGCCATGTGTTCAGATCATTTTCTTTAGAAAGAATGAGCAACTTGTTTATGATTATGATTATTGTGTTTGTGCCTTTTTGGTTTATGGACCTCAATAGCATAGTATTTTCTGGGGATTATCAATTAACATGGAATTTGTTGAACAATGACACCTTTTAAAAAGTTAAAAATGATGACTTTTATTTAATCTCTTTTTTGGTTTTTTGTTTGTTTGTTTGTTTTGTTTTTCTGTTTGCTTGTATTTTGTTTTTCAAGACAGGGTTTCTCTGAAACTTTGGAGCCTGTCCTGGAACTAGGAACTAGCTCTTGTAGACCAGGCTGGTCTTGAACCCACAGAGATCCGCCCTACCTCTGCCTCCTGAGTGCTGGAATTAAATGCTTGTATTTAATCTTATTTTAGTATATTCCCCATATCTGAATGTAATTCAGAAAGCATGACTTGAGTTAGGGTTAGGCTTAGAGTTAGGGATAAAGTCTTCCTCAATTCAATTCTTGCTTCCAGTAGCTCACTTTAGATATTTTTTTAAAGGAATGATGAAAAAGAGTTTAGGTTTAGTGTGTGTGGGATATTTTACTCTTTTGACTTTCTGAGGGGCCCACCATCCAGCTCCCAAATAAATCACACACGGAGTCTTATTCTTAGTTATGAAGGCTTGGCCTTAGTGTGGCTGGTTTCTAGCCAGCTTTTCTTAAATTATCCCATCCACCTTTTGCCTCTGGGCTTCCATCTTTTTCACTTCTGTACATCTTATTTTCCTTCATACTCCATGAGTTGCTGGGTGGCTAGCCCTGGTTTCCCCCTTTCCTCTTTCTCTCTCCTTCTAGATTTCTCCTATTTATCCTTTCTGCCTGCTAGCCCCACCTGTCCTTGCTCCTGCCTTGCTATTGGCCATTCATCATTAGGACCATTGGGTGTTTTAGACAGGCGCAGTAACACAGCTTCACAAAGTTAAATAAATGCGACGTAAACAAAAGTCACACATTTGAAAATAATATTCCCTAACAGTTAAGGGTCCATTTTTTCTTCTTCTCAAGATAGGGTTTCACTGTAGCTTTGAAGCCTGTCCTGGAACTAGCTCTTGTAGACCAGGCTGGCCTCGAACTCACAGAGATCCACCTGACTCTGCCTCCCAGGTGCTAGGATTAAAGGTGTGCACCACCACTGCCTGGCTTAAGGGTCTATTTTTATGATGAAAATTGAGTTATCAAAGATATTACTTAAGCCTACTGCTCTTTGAAAATTCTTTCTTATTTAACATAAAAATCTACTGTGTAGAATAGATAATTATAATCACAAAACCTATTGGTAATGAATTCTTTCTGATTTTTGTAATAATTCTGTTTTCCTCCCCCCCTTATTTTGCCATCCATCTTGCCAAAACCAACACAATTCATCATCAACACACAACACTGTAGGTTTTAGAATCATTGCCAGAAGATGTAGGATTTAATATAGAAATAAAATGGATTTGCCAACACAGGGTAAGTAATTTTTTTGTTACTCTTTTTGGTTTTAATGACACTGAATAAAACTGAAGTCTTGTGTTTCTTTCTTTGAAGCACATTGTTTGCTGAACCTTTTAAAATTGAAAACAAAGAAATTTGTGTGTATTTTTGTGAATATGTTTAAGGGTGCCATGATACCCATGAAGGTCAGAGAACAACTTTTAGGACTCTGTTCTCTCCTTCCACCACAGACTTGGGATCAAACTCAGGTTGTCAGGCTTATGTAGCAAGCACCGTTACCTACCGAACCAAGACTTTTAATAAAGCATACTTTACACTTATACTAGTATTTGAATGCTTTTTAATTGCTTGGTGTATATTGTAAAAGTTTTGGTATACATGTGGCTTGTGTATACATTAATATAAACAGCTTTTGGTACATTAAAAAATAGTCAAAGGTCTCACTAATTATTTCTTTATAGTCTACATCTAAAAATATTTTAATAATTTTCTAAGAGCATTTGTTAGTTAAATATCACCACAGGAGAAGAAATTTTTGTAAATATGTTTTAAATCATTCCTGTGTTTAATTATTCATTATCCACAAATATTTACTGAGAAGTTAGTAAAGGTCAGGCATTTTCTGAGTACTGAGAACATAAGCAGAATAAGGACAAAATAAAGTCCTTTTTCCCTAGAGTTTTTTTTTCCTATTTGAGGAAAACAAGGATTAATTAACTATGGAGAGTAGAAGGCATTTACTACTCTTGCAGAGGATACAAGTTCAGTTAAGCATCAGGTCCTTAAACCATCCTTAACCCCAAGGCTACGAGGAACCAATGTTTCTGGCCCAAGCACCTGCTATGATGTGCATATACCCAGACATAAACCCATAACTTAAAAAAATAAAGCTTTGAAAGAAAGAACTAATTATTGAATGCATTTTGGACTAGAGGAAGGTATGTATGGTAAAAGGTTGCCTGGAATGTGGAGTCCTGATGCATTGGGCATTTGGACCAACAGCCTAGATTTGTTTCATTTAGAAAAATTCATAACTGCCTTTATATCAGGCTAAGGCAGTCCTGATTCAGACAGCAAATTTGTGACCAAGATTTTCTTAATATGTAGTTTTCTGTTTGTTTGTGGAGGCTTTGAGAATTATTTTGACTTAATATTTAAGAATTTTGATATTCTGTAATGATTAATAATGACTGATACATCTTATGGTTTGTGAAGATTATATCAAAATAGTTAAGTCATAGTAAACTGGAATTTTCCCGAAATGTATCTTTTATTTTGTTACATTTAAAACCAAAGCCTTTGGTTTTTTAATTGATCCTTGTTGTCTCAGTACCTGAATTATTTGCTGTGCTATCACTAGATAACCATGTCTTCTTTGACAGTCAGTCCTTCCTGGCCTTTGGTTTCTTCATCTGTGAAATAAATGTTAGTTCCACGAGCAGGTATCACACCATATGTCTTTAACATGGTTGCCAGAAAAGTTAAAAGAAACCAAATACTGGCCACCATGTGGTTAAAATGGACCTCCTGAGCATGGTTGGACAGGAATATAAAGGGTACAGCTATTATGGAAAGCAGGTTTCTAAATAAATTAGAAAGAGAATCCACCATATAACCTAGCTATCTCCTATCCCTCTTCCTGGTTGTCTTAGGGTTCTATTGCTGTGAAGAGACGTGACCACAGCAACTCCTACAAAGGAAAAACATTTCATTGGAGCTGGCTTACAGTTTAGTTCATTATCATCATGCAGATGGCATGGTGCTGGAGAAGGAGCATAGAGTTGATATGTCTTGATCTTCAGATAGCAGAAGCAACTATGGTGCCACACTGAGTGTAGCTTGAGCATAGGAGACCTCAGAGCTCAGCCCCACAGTAACACATTTCCTCAAGCAAGGCCATACCCACTCCAACAAAGCCATACCTTATAATAATGCCACTCCCTAAGGGGGCCGTTTTTTTGATAATCTCCACACTGGGTATCTACCAAGAAGGACCACGACCATGTAAAGGTAATTATTGCCTACTTCTTCACAATAGGCAAAAAAGGGGGGGGCGCGACAGCCTACGTGTCCATTACTGGGCAAACAGGCAAAGAAATAGCCATACATTTAGTCTGTAGGGAAAAAAAAATGAGATCTCGCTATTTGCCACATTAATTAGGCCTTGAAGAAATTATTTTCTAAATAGAAGTAAGGTAGCCACAGGAAAATATTGCATGGTTTTACTTAGATAGACAATCTGATTTTATTTTAAATATAGAGACCAGAACTAGTTACTGATTGCATTGAGAGAATAAAGAAATCAGAGGTCAAAGAATACAAAATAACAGATGTGCTAATAATAGAGATTCATATACAGCTGAAGGCTGTGCGTCATGCTATACATGACATGCGTGTTAAAATAAGTTGATCTCCTGCTTCCCAAGCGGGGGGCAACTGTAAAGATGGATATGATTTTTTGCTTTAACTTAATAATCTGTTTACTCTCTGTATCCTGTAATATCCTATATACCTTTGGAAAATGCATAACTACATTTATAAATATTGGGCTTGATTGTTCTTACACTGTGGCTCCAGCATGTATCACGGCCTCTCATTTCCTTCTCTCTATATAGGATGGAATATGGGATGGCAACTTATCAACATATTTTGACATGAATTTGTTTTTGGATATAATTTTAAAAACTGTTTTAGAAAATTCTGGGAAGAGGAGAATAGTATTTTCTTCATTTGATGCAGATATTTGTACAATGTGAGTAATATTCAGGTTCTTTTGTTTGTTTCTGCACCCTTTGATTCTAGCTAGGTTTTGGGAGGCAGTATTGGGAGGTTGTCCAGATGGCACCCTGGTTTGTCCTCAGCCAGTTGTCCATTTCTTTCCTTCCTGAAAAGGAGCGCTTTTTTCCCAAGTGCCCTTCACCGTGACACCCTTTGTCTGTACTGTACTGGGTCTTGTATCCCCACATCTGGCATTTTGTCCTCCGTACAAGCTGTAAACCCCCAGCGGTTTCCCATTTTCCATTTCTAAGATTATTGTACTCTTGTGTATAAAGGCTTTAAATCTTTGTTTGACACGATTGTGTCTGAGTAATGGGAATGGTCTTTCTTGTTTGTTCTGCTTTTGAGAGTTTTCAATCTGTAGACCAGAATTCACTGTGCAGCCCAGGCTAGCCTTGAGTTTGCAGTGATCCTCCAGCCTCAACCTCCTGGAGCTGGGATTTTGGACAAGAGCCATAATGCATATCTTTGTTTCTTTCTGGTTTGTTTTCTTTTTAGTAGTTTCTAAAGTTTCAAAGTAATATTATTATCTTTCTACCATTTTTTTCTTTATCCTGTCTATTTAGGGTTCGACAAAAGCAAAATAAATATCCCATATTATTTTTGACCCAAGGAAAATCTGATATTTACCCTGAACTCATGGACCTCAGATCTAGGACAACACCCATTGCTATGAGTTTTGCACAATTTGAAAATATTTTGGTGAGTTATGTTCCAGTTTTCTTCTTTAAAAATAATTAACTTAATTGTTACTGTTACACACATGCACACACATATACAGTGATAAATATATAAACTCAGCCTGCTACGTACATTAAATGTTGCTTGTACAAACGTTTTCTCTCTTTTTTTATACAGTATTAAATAATTTATTTTTTTTTTGGAGACAGGGTTTCTCTGTAGCTTTGGAGCCTGTCCTGCAACTAGCTCTTGTAGA
>LOEQ01000429.1:101225-112160 GCA_001685075.1 Bramus lutescens | reverse complement strand
CACCTGCCTCTGCCTCCTGAGTGCTGGGATTAAAGGCGTGCGCCACCAACGCCCGGCTTAAATAATGTTTCCTATTCTAACAGCTGATTATTGGTTTAACTAATGTCAAGTAGAGAAATGACAATGACTACATATTCAGTGTGCTTATAAATTACATATAGGTATTAGTAAGATGTGTTTATATGTACACGCACATATATATAATCCATTAAGTAAGGGAAATTCTAAGAAAAATGTCTGCCCATTTTCCCCTGTTTTGTCTCCTCTAAGGAGCACTAACCTAGAGTTTGATAGCTTAGTATTTGTAATACCATTTCTTTTTTTGTAAACAATGAATTTTTTTTCCTTCAGGGGATCAATGCCCATACTGAAGATCTGCTTAGGAACCCATCTTATGTCCAAGAGGCAAAAGCTAAGGGATTGGTCATTTTCTGCTGGGGTGATGATACCAATGATCCTGAAAACAGAAGGAAACTGAAGGAATTGGGAGTAAATGGTCTAATATATGATAGGTATTTGTTTCTTGTAAAAAATCTCCATGGAATGTTACAAAAGGTGTAGCCTTTTATCTTCTAAACTGTTAAATTTAGTTAGGTTAAAATGATGTAGTTTAGCCTAAAGTTTATCTTGATAGCTTGTGAGCTTTTTCCAGATGTTGAACTATGTCAAAGCCACTTGAGAAGCCTTAACCCAAATGTACAAGTTACCTTGGGTTGAAGACAGCTGCCTGTCCCTCACGTGTTTCCTGTCTGTCAGAACTTTCTAAGTGATTGTCTTAGTTACTTTCTGTGCTGTGAAAAGGCACCATGACAACGGCGACTTAACAAAAGAAAGCGTTTAGTGGGGCTCTTGTTTGCAGTTGCAGAGGTTGAGCCCATGGCTATCATGGTAGGGAATATGGCAGCAGGCAGGTAGGCATGGTGCTGAAGCAGTAGCTGAGAGCTTACTTCTGATTTACAAGCAGGAGGCAGAGAGAGACAGAAACAGACTGGGCCTGTTGGCTTTTGTGAGCTCAAAGTCCACCCTGTGACATACCTCCTTCAAGCCTCCTAGTCCTTCCCAAATAGTCTATCTACCAGGAACTGAACATTCTCATTCAAACCACTACATTGATCTCATTTGAATTCTGTGGGGTTTTATATCTTTATACTTTCCCCGTGATGTATGTATCCAACTCAGGACATTTCCTTGACCTTTTTAAGCTTTTGTCCCTTCTTATCACTTTGGTTTCAACATAAATGGCCACTCTGCTTATTCTATTTTCTCAAGGAAAGTCTTCATGACAGAGTTCCGTCACCTCTTAGTTCTGTTTTCCTCTGGGATCTTTCCTCTCATGACTTCCCTCCATGTGCTGTTTCTTTTAGCTTCAGAGAGAAATTCCTGTATGCTGAAATGTCACTTGAAGGAAGGCTCTTCAGCTATACTTGCCAGTGGCTTCTGTTCACAGGACACTGCTTTTACTTTGCTCAACATCATTTATAAGTGACTGACACACAACGTGTAATGTATTACACCATGTGTCGACTTTCCTTCCTGGCCTCTTTGAATTAGTGCCTCCCTGTTCCCTAATGCATACACAGAGAGCGTGTGGGACACACAAGAGCAAGGCATTTTGCTTGTTTTGTGTACTGTCTTCAGAGGCTAGGGCAATAAAATAAAGGCTGTGGGAGCAAATATTATTGACTAGATGGAAAAACAGTTTTCTAGGAATTAGTATTTTAAAATGTAAGTTTAATAGTCTAATAGTTGCTGATACTCAAGGTTGCTTTTATTTCTTACTCTTTCTTTTATTTTTATTTTGAGGTTTTGGGTTCTAAAGAACCAGACCAGCTTGAAAACCAAAAATATACTTTCCTTGGATTTAATACATACTATGCTTTGTCCTAATAAATTATACTATTTTTAATAAAGATTTTACTCCCACCATTTTGTCTAAGCTGGTCTGTTTATTCACTTACTTGTTTAACTTAATTTATTTTGATTTTTGGAGACAGGGAGAGGTTTCACTGTGTAGCTCAAGCTGGCTTAGTCTTGTAGTCTTCCTATCTCAACTTCCCAGACCCTGGTCTTATAGTTGAAAGTCAATATGCCTAGGTGCTCTGCTGCCTTAAATTGTAGCCTGCGTGCTACCTACCTGTCTACCTGCCTTCTAAACTAGTTGGTTTATTTTGCATAAAGCAGAATGGCTGGCTGGTTTTTTAAAATAGGTGTTTCCAACTAACAAAATAAAAATATTAATTTTATATTAACAATTTGATAAAAAAAATTACTGGCTTTAGCAAATGTTGGGAAATTTCATGTGTATCTGTTGAGTATGAAGAAGGAAAAATGACTGCAGGTATTTGGGGCAAGGAAAAGATGGTGTGAGGTAATTCCATGGATGATTTTGCTAAGGAAAATAAATCCTCTCGAGGACTTTCATGGTTGGAGCTGGATGTTGACATGACTAGCAGGACAATATTAAACCAAGTGCTGAGGAAGATCTGCCTGGCTCAGCATCTTTGAAGAGAGGGACAGAGTTGGAAGTTTGAGATGGGCATATTTTCTTTGATAGAACTTACATTTCAGGCCCAGGTTCAGCATGTATGAGGCAGGGTGTGACTGTTGAGGTATTTGGAGGGCCAGGCTGGCATGGGCTCTAATTAGGGTCCGAGAGACAAGGGAGGTTATACTGGTGCGAAAATATTTGTGTATAATATAAAAAAAATTCTAATAGTTACTAAGGCTTACAATAAAAAAAAAAAAAACCTACCAGTGTTTTTATTCCTTCAGTTGTCCCTGGCCAAGTCCCTGTCTTCTTATTGTTTTTCTTTTTATATTATATTTAGTTGTATTTTTTGGTTGTTTTATTGGGGGGCGTTCTAAGACAGGTTTTCTCTGTGTAACAGCACTGGCTGTCCTGGAACTCTTTGTAGGCCAGGCTGGCCTCCAACTCACAGAGATCTTCTGGCCTCTGCCTCCCGAGTGCTGGGATAAAAGACATGTACTACTGCCTGGCCTGTATGTTTCTAAATGGACAAATTTAGGTGGTTTTGAGTGGTTAGTGATTTGGAGCCTTTGGGGGAAGTTATGAAAGAGGGGTGATGGGAGTATAGGCTTGGTTTGGTTATATAGCCCCAGCTGGTTTCTGAATTTACTGTATAGCTAAAGATGATCTTGAACTTCCAATATTCTGTCTCCACCTGATGCTGGGATTATGGTCATGGACCACCGCGACCCTGCTATAGATGATGCTGGGGATATGTGCTAAGAACACACTAGAGCAGCTGACCTGCAGCCCAACCTTAAGTATGCATTTCCAATGATGAAAAAACTGTTTCTCTGCAGAAGCATTAAAGCACAGATTGGTAGTCCTGATCTGTAATGTAAAACGGTTGCATCTTATTGTCTAACATTTCATTGGGAGTGATTAATTTTGGATGACCTTTATAGCTTTGTTAAATGTTCATCTGGCTTTGGTACAGCAGACAATACAGGGTCTAGTATAGCGAAGCAGGCCCTGAAATCCTACTCCTCTTGCCTCTGTGCCCAGCTCTGAGACTGGAGGCATGCCTACCAATGCCTAGCTTGACCCATTCTAGGGGCTTGGAGTCCATAGACCAGTGACAGAGCACTTAAGTTGCCTTGTGAATGACCTAAGTTCAGTCCCAAGCACCACCAACAGCTTCAAAGAAGAGAGGGAACAAGAGAGAAGAGAGAGAAATACAGCAAACATTTGTAGTGAGTTTAAAGGCAAATGATTTTAAATCTTGTGTGCTTCTGTATAATCCCAGTTTCTCCCTCTCTCCCTCCCTTCCTCCCTCCCTCCCCTTTCCCCAGCCACTTAATTTCTCTCAAAAAGCTTTAGTCTTATTTCAGTCCTTTAATAATATGCCATTTGATATTTATATGAATTTAATTTTTATGCTTTGTTGTGGTCTTAATCCATTTTTTATATAGCTATAAATTCTGTTCTAGCTATATATTCTATTGCTTATTCTACTACTTAATAATAATTAGGCTGTTAGTGTTGATATGGATGTTATTTACCAGGTCTCATAAAATATAGATGTAGAATTTCTCCAAAACTTTGCTTACTCACAATACAGATACATGTGTGTAAGATTAGAAACAAGGTTCCTTAGTTCTTCCCATTATGTGTTATGTACTATTAGATTCAAATCTTGACTTCATTGGCTTTGTGATCCACTCAGCTGCTAGCTCAGCAAAGTTAGGCATCCACGTCTGAGTCAGACATTTTTAGAGGAGTTGCAGGATGAGTAAGTCGGAGTGTCCATCCTAGCCTACGGCCAGTTCTCAGGGTAAAGTCCTGCCAGGTGAGCAGGAAACCACATGAGCCCATGGTTCAGGCATATTGTATTAAAACAAGTTTCTGGTTGAGACTAGGGACACTCAGAGTTCCTTAGATTACAAGACCACTGAAGTGGTAGTGGTTTCCTGTTTTCACTAAGATGTCCAGACCAACTGGCTTCTGTGAGCACAGGCACCTTCCTGAGAGCAGCCATTTGCCGGCATTTCAAGTCTTCAAACTTCTGTCTCCACGGCCATATCTCTTTTCCTTGTTTGCTATCATTGATACAGAGACATCCTTTATTCTGAGAGAGGAGGGCATAGAATTAATTGTAAATGTTTGTAGATTTCTTTCTTACTAGGGTTTTCTTGGATTTCACCATCATGCTCTGTTTTCTGTGTTAACACTGAGAACTGTGAAGTCACATTGGTTGCTGTTTCTTCCAGTATAATTTGTTTCCCTTTTGAGGCTTCAGAGAATCTACTTCATTACCAGTGCTCTGAAATCCTAGAAATGGATCCTCTGAGTGGTTTTACCCCTGTTCTGAGCAGATGGTACCCCACTAGCCTCTTGCTTGATGTGTGTCATTAAAGACTGGACTGGGCATGCAGCATAGTTGGTACAGTGTTTGCCTAGTGTGCTCAACACCCAGTTTGTTTCCAGCACAGCACAAACTTGGTGTGGAGCTACGTGGCTGCAACCCAAAACTCCTGCAGGTAAAGACTGGATCAGAAGGTCAGTTCCAAAACCAGACATGAGACCTTGTTTGGGGAATGTAGAGGTGTGGAACTTTAGGTGGGGTGTAGTTCAGTGATAGAGTGGGTACTGGGGAAAACAGGGAATGTAAGTTCTGGATTCAATTTTATGTTAGGCCTCTGTATTGTTGACTCTTGGACACAACACTTGTAATCCGTTCTCTGTTTTGCTCTTCCTCCCGCTCTGAACCTTTCCCTCTGTTTCGTTGAGTTTTTCCTTATATGCTATGGTGTTTTGAATTCCTAAGGCCTTTGTTTTGTACTGAAAGTGCTATGTGGGAAGCATGTCTGATGAAAGTCCTCTTTCTCCCAGGTCAGGACACTTAGTCCGTTTTGTCTTTTTCATATTCCGTGTTTACAAGTATTCTTGGCTTCCTAGATGAGATTGAAATCTAGAAAATTAGAGGCCCTGGGTTAGTGAATGGATTGTTGAGGTGGGTGTTGTTTTAGGGTGCTCTTGGCGCCCTGCTTGTTCAGACCTCTGAGGTTACTTAGTGTTTAGGGCTTTACTTTTTGGCTGATTGGATTCCTCATAAAAGAATGTGTGCATCATATTTGGGGGACTTTAACTGGCTGCTAGTGTGGTCAGCTGAGAGAACCGAGGGTAAAGGGAGCGTTATCTCTGTGTTTAATTGGTTAACACATTCTTTTGCTGCTGGTAGAAGTGGTGGTGGTCTTCTAAAATACCAGACCCTCCTGTGGGCCTCATCTTCCATTCTAAGAGGCATCTGTTTACCTCCTAAGTCAGTGTCAGAGGGAGGGACAGCCGTGGCCAGAGTGAGATACAGAATTGCTGCTCTGGCTCCACCTCATCCTTCTCCCCTCCCACTTTACTTTCAGATCAAGGGAAACTTGTGCTACTTTTAAAGCTGCTTTCCCTGTGAATGGCTGGCAATTGATCTGTTTTTCTTTTTTCTAACTAAAACTTTTGTCTGATACTGCAGGCTTTTTCTCCAGTCTCTACAATTTCATGGCTTTGTCTGCTAGTTGGCATTCTCCTGTACTGACTTTCACAGGGCAGCATGTGGAGCTGGTCTCTGCTGTTGGGCAAGCCTCACTCACCAGAGGCTCTCTCTGCTCTCTCCACACTAGATACGGTTCACTTGTGACTTGTGTCACTGGGGACAAGCTACAGCTCTCAGGAGCTTTTTCTCCTGTGAAATAAGGTACCACCAGTTAATTGATTTGGAGGACATACACTTTAAGAATCGCAAGGAAACTACGGATCCCATTTTCTGATTTGAAGAATTGCTTTGTAGCCAGGGCTGTAAAAGAACAGTTCTGTTAATACTTTGATTTTATCAGAAAGCAGAATAAAATCTCTGTAATAAGGGCATCTCAGGCACTTTTAAAAATGAATTTTCTTGAAAAGGTTAAGCCAGGCAGCTTTAATAAACATGGAATTACGTTACTCTTTCTGTTTCACCGTAGGATATACGATTGGATGCCTGAACAGCCAAATATATTCCAAGTGGAGCAGTTGGAACGCCTGAAGCAAGAATTGCCGGAGCTTAAGAACTGTTTGTGTCCCAGTGTTGGCCACTTTGTCCCTTCTTTCTGTGGGGAGCCTGGTATCCATGTAGAGGCCAATGGCATTGACAATGTGGAGACTTCTTAGTTTGTAGTGCACAGAGGGCGTTTGGGGCACACGTCACTGTCTGATGCTCAGTTTCAGCCTTGAACACTGCTTCTGCCACTTAGGTTCTCAGTGCAATGAAGCAATAATGAAGTGTTTTACTATTTCATTACAGTTCCTGCAAGAATGTCAAGTGTAGGGCTGGAGAAGTGGCTCAGTTGAGAGCACTGGCTGTTCTTCCAGAGGTCCTGAGTTCAATTCCCAGCACCCACATGGTGGCTCACAGCCATCTGTAATGAGATCTGGTGCCCTCTTCTGGTCTGTAGGTATATATGCAGAGAGAACCCTGTATGCATAATAAATAAATCCCTAAAAAAAATCAAGTATGCTATTTGTCACTTGGCCAGGTATAATTACCAATCAGTCTATACAATGAGAAAAATCTACTATTAAATATTTTCAATTGGGTATCTAAGCCTGTAATGTTGAATCTTCATTAAAAGCATAATACTTGGAAATTAATTATATAAATTTCTGATATTTAAAGTTCAGGCTTTTCATTTGATTAGGTCTTAAATCTTCAGTGCTTGAGAAAAATGACTGCATAATTAATTATACCTGACCATGAACAAAATCAGTACCTCAAATGCATGTATTTGCACTGGTGACTCCAGCTGTACAGATGTTTGTCATCTGTGCACATAGGTGTCTTACGTGAGTTGATATGAACACACACCGTTTCCATTTAGTCTAAACCTCGGACTGCTGCCATTTCCCCACTGAACCAAGCCAGCCTGCAGATGAATCATGAAACTTGTTTTATAAACCTTTCAAAAGTGTTTTGCATAAATGTTAAAATTCCAGAATGCTGCAGGGTAACTTAAATGTATAAAATGTTAGCAAGAAGTATATATTGCATACATAGTAGTATAGATCACAATATATAAATTTGACTCAGTGCATGCTTTAGGTTTTAAGCATGAGACTTACTGTTTACTGTTAAGTCCTTGCATCTGGTGCTAGGTGAGTGAGAAGATGTCAAGGACTGAAAATATTTTGTCACTAAAAAACAAAGTCTGTTTGTAGACACTTTGAATATGCTAATTTAGTGTCTCACTGCCTAGTACACCTAATTGCTGTGTGAGTGTCACACAGTAGTTAAATCCCCAGGCAGAAAAAGAAATGTCCTGAATTCTCAAATTGGTATTCTTTATTGTTTCATATATATCATGTGTGTGATTTATTTAGGAATGTCGAAGATCTTGCTGTGTATAAATGCATGTTTTTAGCTTTATACTAAGATTTCTTCATAAGAAGCAGATTGTATTGATAAAACTGTAAGTTCAGAATGAATGTTAAATAAAATGACAGATTTATTATTTTTTCTTTATCTTAAGAAGGTGTTACTTTTGAAGAATGATTTTATAATGGTATTCTGACAAACAGCAATTTCATTCTTATCATAAGGCTGGCTCACTACTCTTTCTCAGCGTGTCCCTGCTGAGGCAGTTTGTTCATACTTAGGAGCCAAGACCCTAAGACTTGAGATGACAAAATGACAGGTTGTTCCTTGTTTTTTTGTTTTTGGTTTTTTTTTTGAGACAACCTGTGTAGTGTACATGAGCATTATCCCACAACATTTCCTTTTTTTTATTTAAAAAAAAAAGACCCTGAATAATTAATAGAAGCCTCTGTGTTTTTATTTGGTACTGAATTACAGCAGGACCAGGTGGGACAGAAACTTCCGTCTACAAGTTGTTTATCCAGTTTGAGTTGGTTTTTGTGCAGAGCAAGCTTTTGTGATCTAGCATGCATTTTTAAGGAGGCTGTCTTCCCCCAAGGTGCATTTTGGCATCTTCGTAAAAGCTGAGATGGCTTCAGCTGCATGGGTTTGCGTCTGGCTCCCTATTCTATTCTATTGCTCTCCATGCTTGTCTTTGTTCTAGAACCACTCTTGTTTTTACCACTGTGGCTCTGCTGTATACTTGCAAGCAGATGTGGTGGTGCCATCCTTTTGCTCAGGGTTACTTTATTGGGAATCTTTGCTGCTTTCATATGATTTTTTTAGGGGTGTTGGTCTGGACAATGTGGCTTTATTAGAGACCATAAGGATCACATAAGCCTCAAGAGTTAGCACTGAAATCCTTTGTGATGAAAGTTGGAACACCATTAACAGAGCCCTGGGGTGGTTCTGCGTTCACCACTAAACTCAGCCTGTCCTCCTCATCACCTTCCCTCCTCTTCTCTTGTTGACGTCTCACTTTTCCAACATGGGTCCCAGAACTGTGGACTTTACCTTCCAGCATGCGGTCAACTACTTCCAGAGTGCTTAGGGTATCGAACCCCAGCCTAGGGTAACATCCTCCAGAGAGGAACCTGCTAGGATCAGGACTTGATATCCCAGGGCATGGCCTCCAGTGAGGCCATATGAGCTTTGATCGGGGTGACTACCATCACTTTAGGGGTGTGTAATCCCTGGGCACAGGCAAACATGACACACTGACCCAGACACTGTCTTAGTTCAGTTTTCCATTGCCGTGAAGAAGCTCCATGACCATGGCAACTCTTATAAAGAAAAACATTTAATTGGGCTGGTTTATATACAGTTCAGAAGTTTAGTCCATTATGGTGAGAAGTTACTCATGGTGGAAAGCATGGTGGCACGCAAGCAGACATGGTGCTGGAGAAGGAGCTGAGCATTCTACATCCAGATCCAAAGGCAGCAGGAAGAGCGTTCAACACTGGGCATGGCTTGAGCATCTGAGACCTCAGACCCCACCCCCTAGCAATACATCTCCAACAAAACCACACTTACTCCAACAAGGCCACAGCTCTTAATAGCACCACTCCCTATGGGACTGTGGGGGCTGTTTTTATTTAGACACCCCTGGCAGCAACTGGAAGGTGGGGTGGAGAAAGAGAAATCAGCAGGGATGTACATGCGTGTCCTTCCCTCCTGCAGCATGTCACTCCACTACCCAAGGGACTTTTAGGATTATTTCCTTTCTACATCTATGAAGAATGGTGTTGGGATTTTATTGCCTTGCATTGGTTCTGTAGATTGCTTCTGGTAAGAGCATTTTCACATTATTCATCCTTCCAACCATGACATAGAATGTCTTTCCACATCTAGTGTCTTCTTCAATTTCTCTCGAGTATTCTGAAGTTTTTATTAAAAGGTCTTTCCTTTACCTTGGCTAGACTTTTATACCAAGCGGCTTTTGTTGCAATTGCAAATTGAGTTGTTTCCTTAAGTTCTTTCTTAACCTGTTTGTCCTTGGTATCTAAGAAGGCTGCTGGGTTTGGGGCATTAAAGGATTGTGGGATATCACAGTTTCCGCTAGTTCTGTCAGCTTCCCAAAGTCTCTCCACCCAGATGGACCAGGTCGCTGTATCTGGCTTTCCTTTCTGACCCAAAGTCCCCAGGCTCTGTGGATTTGGACTTTTGTCCTCATCCTGCTGGGCTGAGAGGTGCAGGGAAGGGGCAGGTGTCCTGATCCTTGTCCCCAGGGAACATGTCAGTCCCTGAGAGTACTGCTGAGGGCAGCGGCCCTGGAGGAAGGAAGGACGGGCTGCAAGTGCCAACAACACAAGACAGTCACAGCCGATGACTAGAGAAAGAGGTGACATCACTTTGCTGTGCCGCACAGATGGGAACAGGGACACTGGGGGGTGTTCAGCAGGGCACGGGTCCCTTCTCTGTGCAGAGCAGTGTTTTGGACTTCTATACCAACAGCCTTCTGATGCAGATGGGCTGTGAGCCCCATTTCCACATGGGATCCCCTCTTTCTGATCTCACATCTGTCCTAACCTCACATACACTCTTTGGAGTCTGGTCTTTAAAACAACTCAGATTCTCACAGTCCCCTTCTAACTACCCAGCTCCCATGAACTCATTCTAGTGTGGAGGACCCCAAGTGGATCCTCAGAGCACTCCTTCAAAAAATGCCTCCTGAAGGCCGGCCTGCCATATACTGCTTCCTGCTGCACAGGGAAGGGTATGGGTCTGTAGTCTAGTGTCTGTGGCTGCCTGTGCCTGTCTGCCTGTATCTGTCTGCCTGTATCTTTACATGTAGTTTGTGCCGTTAAGGTTGAACTTGAGTTCAGCACCAGCTGTCTGTCCTTTGAGGTCACTGCAAAGTCAGGGTCTAGACACCGAACTGCAGTATAAGCCTCTGATGGTTCATGTCTTTGTTGTCTGGGGGACAGTGGTCCTCTGTTGTCTGACTGCTCAGATTCCAGTACCTCACAATCCATGTGCCTTGAGTTCCATTGCCCACTTCCTCCCCGCTACAACCTGCCTCCAACTGCTT
>LOEQ01000429.1:85186-96529 GCA_001685075.1 Bramus lutescens | reverse complement strand
GGTCTATAAGAGCTAGTTCCAGGACAGGCTCCAAAGGTACAGAGAAACCCTGTCCCCAAAAAACAAAAAAAAAATAAAGAATGAGGCTTGAAAGAGACAGCCTCAGTCAGATGTCAATGGGTGACCAAACCATGGCTTCCTCTCTGCCTTGAGGCTTTGTGCTCATAGGGCTGAGCGATTATGTCAGGCCTGTAGACAGACCTCATAGCTTCCTCCTTCAATCGAGTATTTAATACAGAGAGGATCAGAAAGCACAGAGAACACTCTTCTAGTAAAAAAANNNAAAACCTGCCTCTGCCTGTGCCCTAACACACTCAGGAGGCACCCCTCAACTTAAAACCTAACATCTCCAAGGGATGCAAACTGAGAGATGTCAGGAGAAATGAGAATCTGTCTGGTCCACAGGATACAAGGCCAAGGGTGGGCAAAGGAATCCCGGGTAAGCAAAGAGGAGAGAGAAGCCCTTAAAGCTGTTGCAGCATTGTTGAGCAACCGAGGCTCAGTCGGTCACACCAACTCAGCACCTGTGTGAACTGGAGAACGCACCTGGCGTCTCACCTGATCATCCTTCCAGCTTGGCTGGCCAGTGTGAGAACCCGGAAAGAAGTCCTGCAGTACACGGTTTCTGTGGAGTTTTGCCACTAGCCCCTTGTAATCTCCCTTTTACTGTATTTGCTTTTATTTTTGAAAGCAACTTATAGGTATGTATCTTCCTGTGGGTGTCTCGGAGTCAGCAGAGTGCCTCACCCCATCCACATATGGCAAGGAGGAAGTTTGGTTCAGCACAACTCAGTAACCAGCGTCAGTTCAAACTTCTACAGCCTGACCCCGGGCAGTTTCTTTTAGGCATATTTAACTACAGTGCAATTTGGGGGAAAGTTTCCTGTGTAACTCAAATTCCTTGTGCACAATGATGCATAATTATACTGAAACTCTTTTCAAAGTAAACGTCACTTCTTCTGGGAAGATGGCTTCTGCAGGTAAACGACGTGTTATCTTAAGGGCCTGGAGGATCTGGTGTAGTCTTGATCATTCAGATAGCACAAAGGTCACTAGGCTATTATTCACCTCTGGTCCTGTTTCTAAGTCTGGGGGAGCCCTTGTCCATACAGATAGTGCAGAGGTCACTTAGGCTATTGACCACCTCCATTCCCAGTCTTCTGGGAGAAAAGCAAGTTCTCTCTCTCTCTCTCTCATTGAAGAGACACCCCTGCATGTTTAATATTTCTCATTTTCCTCACGCTTATCTGTGAGCACAAGGACCACTGTGCCCCAACATTCTTCTTTTTATGTTTATGTCATTTTGTTTAATGCACATGAAGAAGGCTCACATTGACATCTCTCTCTTAGCATAGCTGAAGGAAAAAACAGCGACCATAGAAAGAACTAGCAAGGTGTGGGGGGGGCGGTCTCTCACATGATGCTGTTGGAAGAGTAAAATGACAGCTCTATGGACAAGTTTAGGGTGTTGTTTCTTCCATGTACTTACCCAACTGCCCCCTGTTCTGCTTCCCTTTCAGTACCATCACCACTCACCAATTACATCAAGAGGGTATGCTTGCCTTCATCTGACCCAAGGACGTGCTGGAACACTTCTGACTTCATGTAGAAATCCCTTACCATCCTACCTCTAGCCACGCCCCGCCACTATATCACCACCTTCCCTGATGTCAGCCTGCCTGAACATCTACCCAAACCGTAATCCGGGAAAGATGAGCTTCATGTTTCCCTTTAAATATGCCCCAAGCACACCTGCCTTTCCCCCAGCTCATCCCTTCCAGTTCTAGTTACTGGGATCTTATTGTCATTTCTGGGCAGCTCTGTTCCCTCCTCTCCCCAGCTTCTGTCCCTGAGGCCCCAGAGTGCTGTGGAAGACTCACAGTCTCCCATGGAGCACTTTTCTCCCTGGCTCCCTTAAGGTTTTCACCACTGCGGCTACATACAGAACTGGCGTGGACTGCATGGTGATCATAGCTGCTTGATCACAGTCTAACACGCTACTCTAACCAGGATGTGAGACAAGCCTTGTACTTTCCCATTACGCAAAGACTGGACAACAAATGATAAAGCTACCTTGCTCAGGACTTGACAATTAACCAAAAATTTTTCTTTTCAGGATCACCTAAAGATAGCATCATCCCCAGACAGCAGGAAGTAAATTTGAATTCCCAAGAGCTGGGTTCTGTTTTAACTTGGGTGCCATCCTAAGTAGAGTCCTGAAGGATGCTGTACCCCTCCCTGTTCAGCTTTCTAGATCTGGCATCTTTTGTCCAGCGTGTCGATGCTCTATATGGTACCCATTTGATAGGGACTTGGGCTCCATCTTGTTTTTTCAGTTCAGCTGTCACAAATGGTGATGCTTTTGATCACATGACCCCCATTTCACTAAGAGCAGCAGTTGCTCTGATATATGATTAACTATGTTACTTATCTCTTGCTGGGCCTATTTATAAATTTAACCTTGCTGTAGATACAGCTAAAAACATTATACCTGACACAGGCTCTCAGAGAGTGCATTGACAAAGCATTGGCTTCTCACGTATTACTAAGATCTCATAGTAAAACCCTTGACTCCAGCAAGCTAGGCTTGGCCATCTGACTTATCAACCCAATCAAAGAGAACAGTTATGGTGGGAAGCAGAGGAAAGATTTATTCAGTGTGGCCACAGTGGGAAGGAGGACAGATGACCAAGTCCAATGATCCCCACGTCAACACTGTCTATAAAAACCCAGACCTCTAGAGGGACGGGGCTGATAAAGAGAAGAAAGGCTGCGTTGGATCGTGGCAAAATCAATTCCAGACTTAAGCCAGTTTGCAGACCCAGAACCCCTTGAGTGAAGAGGTAGCCAGGCTCCTCTGAGGAAGGGCCCTGATAAGATACCTAAGAGTTTTATAGTTAGCCTTTCTCCAGTTCTTCCCGAGAGGGACCTGAGGCCTTTTGCAGGGTAGCTGTACACTGGGGGAAAGGAAGCAATCAGACTGGTTGTAAACTGGTGCTGATTCCAGGAGATCCCAAGAAACGTTGTGGCCCTGCAGTTAAAGTAGGGGCTTATAGAGGCCAGGTGATAGTGGAGTTTTGGCTAATGTATGTCTCACAATGGGTCCAGGAGGTCTCCCAACTCATCCTGTGATTATTTCCCAAGTTCTAGAATGCATAATTAGGATAGAAGTCAGCAGAGTTCTCACTCTGGTTCTCTGACCAAGGAGTGAGAGACATTAGGTTTGGAAAGGCCAAATGGAAGCCTTTAGAGTTGCCTCTGCCAAAGAAAACAGTGAACCCCAAACAGTATCACATCCCTGGGGGACTGCAGAAATTAGTGTCACTGTCAAGGGCTGAAAGATGCAGGAGCGGTGGCTTCCACCGCATCTCCCTTTAGCTCTCCTCTCTGGCCAGTGCAGAAGTCAGATGGATCATGGAGAATGACAGTTGACTATCAAAACCCCAATCAAGTAGGGACTCCAACTGCAGCTGCTGTGTGAGAAGCAGAGTCCTTCCTGAGCACACGAACACCTCTCCTGCTGCATGGCGTGCAGCTATTGACTGAGAAAATGCCTTTTCTCAGTACCTGTCCTTAAGAACAACCAGAGCCATTTGCTCTCAGCTGGCAAGGCTAGCACTACATCTTCACAATTTTGCCTCAGGGATATATTAACTCGCCTACCCTGGTCATAACTTAGGTAGAAGGGATCTTGATTGTTTTTCTCTTCCATGAAATATCATACAGGTGCATTATATTGATGAAATTATGCTGATTGGACCAAGTGAATAGGAGGAAGCCACCACTTCGAACTCATTGGTAACACAATGGTATCAAAGGATGGAAATAAATCCAACCAAAATTCAAGGACCTCTTACCTCAGTAAAATTCTTAGGAGTCTATGGTGTGGGCCGTTCAGAGATATTTCTTCTAAGGTGAATGATAAATTATTGCACCCGTGCCTTCCCATCACCAAGAGAGAATCACAACGTTTAGTGGGCCTATGTGAATTCTGGAGACAGCACATTCCTCACATGGATGTGTTACTCTGTCCCACAGACTAAGTGACTCAGAAAGATGTTAGCTTTGTGTTGGGCCTGGAATAGGAAAAGGTTCTTCAACAGGTCCAGGCTGCTGTGCAGGCTGCTCTGCCACTTGGGCCACATGATCCAGTAGACCCCACGGTACTTGTACAGTGGCAGATAGGGATGCTGTCTGGAGCCTTTGGCAGCCCCCACAGGTGAATCACAGAAGAGTCCCTTGAGATTTTAGAGCAAGGCTCTGTCATCTGCAGACAACTGTTCCCCCACTGAAGGACAGCTCTTGGCCAGCTATTGGCTATTGGACCTTAGCAGAAACTGAACATTTGTTGATGGGCCACCAAGTTACCATGTGACCTGGACTGCCCATCATGAGCTGGGTATTATCTCACACACCAAGTTACAAAGTAGGGTGTGCATAGCAGCAATCCAAACAGGCAAACTACATGAAACAGTTGCCCAAATTCCTGTGGTTACTTCTCCTGTTACAATGCCATGTGCTGCCAAACATGTGTCTATAACCTCATGGGGTGTCCCCTCTGATCAGTTGACTGAGGCAGAGAAGACCAGGTTGGGCCTGTTTTACTGATAGCTATGTGTATTGTGCAGGCACCACCCAGAAGTGGACACTGCATTATTTACAACCACTTTCTGGGACAACTCTAAAAGTTACTGGTGCAGGGAAATCTTCGCAGCGGGCAGAACTTCAGGCAGTCCACACGGTCATACAGTTTGTAAGGAGAAATGGCCAGCTGTGTGACTGCCCACTGATTCATGGGCTGTAGCCAATGAATTGGCTGGATGATCAGGGACTTGGAGGGAACATGATTAGAAAATGGGTGGGAAAGATGTCTGGATGAAGAAGTATGTGGATAGTTCTCTCCAAATGGGCAAAGGATGTGGAGACATGTGTCCTATGTAAATGCTTACCAAATGGTGACTTCAGCTGAGGAGGAGTTCAGTAATCAAGTAGATAGGATGACCCATTCTGTGGACAGTTAGCCTCTTTCCCTAGCCATTCCTGTCATTGCCAATGGGCCCATGAGCAAAGTGGCCATGGTGGAAGAGATGGGGTTATGCATGGGCTCAATAACGTGGACTTCTGTTGTTTTTATACTAAATCTCAATCTTAAGATTTTACCAGTAAAGACTCAAGAGTTGGGTGTTGGGGTAAAACTCTGCTAGTTCAGGGAGGCAGAGAAACATCCAGCTGACTCCTCCTCAGCTGACGTCTCAGAAAGAGAACACCTTTTCTGCCATCCCCAAACAAAAAGCTTTGCCAGACTAAAATCCCTCTCTACAGCTTCCTGTCCTTTCCTCTGTCCTTTTCCAGACTTCCCTAACTCTCTATGGCTACTTCATGTCAACCAGTCGCTGGTTCCATCTCTTGACCCAAGGGTGGTTTATTTAATTAACACAATCTTGGGGTTCACAGTATGATCAAATATCCTGCAACATTTCTCCCTTTTGTCTAAGTAAAAAGGTTTTAAACTCTAACACAATACAGCTATATACAATAAGAATAATTATCAGATAAGAGTTACAGTCACAATATCTAGTCCATTTGTATTTATCAACTTTGGAGAAAACACTCTATTATCTATCCTACCTTCATGAGTCCAAAGTATTATACTTAAATTACTTTCTATTGTAACTTTTATTACCAGCCTAAAAATATCCTTTTAGATCATATAACCTTTTGTAAGATAAACAGAATGTTTTTCTATGTTTTAAAGCTTTTATGTCTCCCAACTTTATAAACTTTACATCTCTTATGTGAGTTTCTTTTTTAAATTTGGTAACAAAACTATAACTATCTAGTCTTCAACTCCATCAGAGACATGAGAAGGTTAAAATTATACCTGAGTAAACAGGAAGTGCATAAAGCAACTTTCAAAACTATAGAAATGACAGAAACAGTTGACTTCCTGGACAGTCACCCAAGTTTCCTCTGCAACATTGGAGCATCCATCTTTAGCCTATAGGCCCAGAATATCTGACAGACTTTTCTGTGAAGCAGGAAATTTGAAGAGCTGTCCTACTTTGCTTTGGCAAAGCTCAGCAGTTGACTTCCCTTGTGTCTGACTGGTTTAATGTGGACAGTGTATTGTCAGCAGTTGAGGCAAGGGCAGTATTTTGCTCAGAGGATAGCTTTGCCACATTGAAAGTAAACTCCATGTGGAGGTTTTTCAATGCCCATCATATTCTTTGAAGTAGATTAGTGCTGACAGGAACAGACATATCTCATTGTCATGAAAAACCTATGTTATTAATAAATCTTAAATGTCATATTCTTTAGATCTTTGAAGTGTTTGAAGACAACCTGTATATCTAAAATATATCTCTATTTAACCTTGAAAACATACTTAACATGATTACAAGTTTGATTGTTAAAGGCGACTAACTACTAACCTGCTTTCCTTTATTATCCTAAACTATAACAGTAGCTTTCAAGTACTAGAACCCTACATTACATTTTCAAATGAACTGTATAGGTATATACCTTAAACAAGAGTGGAAACATATATACAGTATATTATAACAAATATAACCTTAAATTTGTATCAATATATAATAATCCATACCACAGTTTAGTATTTGATACTACTAGTTACTTTTTAATTTAAAAGTAGACCCAATAATCTACCCTTTTATCCTATCATTTCTATATCATCCCTTTCTTTATTTTCATCCCTCATCCCCTCTTTTTTTCAACACTAGATAGGAGAGAAAGAAGGATAAAGGGAAAAAAGAAAGAAAAACATCCCGAAATCTAACTTCCTTTGTTTAGTTACCTCCCTGACAATGACCAATAACAACTTGCAACCAACCCCCCCAAATGATGACAAATGCCCATAACCCGGAAAACAACCAATAACCCACCCAGCCTACCTCTCAGGAATGTGGGCATTGTGTTCTTTAACTTACTTCCTGTTGTTGGGGTTATGGCATATTTAGGAGACACAGAGAAATTTGGGATAATAGCTAAGTCCTGGGAGAATTAGCTGAACAGTTTCTTTTCCAGTGTCTGAGTGATGGGGAAGCGCAGGGCTTGTCTGAAGTCCTGGCTGGAGTAGTCTGTGAGGCTGGACCATCTTAGCCAGCTGCTTTGAAGTTGGCCTCAGCAGTTTGTAGTCCGAAGCCAACCTTTGGGTGGTATTTGTCAGCTTAATTGGCATTACCACAACTCAGGTGGATCTGTTGTTGCAGGGCCCCATTATCTCCCTGGAGACCTCAGAGGTCACTACTAGGAATGGTCAAGGTTCACTGCAGAAAACTTCAACATTTTAAATGCCGCGTCCAGTGGATCTTTGAAGTTTGGAGGATCACAATGTATTAAGTACACGTGAGGTACACAAACTTAGTTTCTAGTAACCTGCTTCAGACTCAAACCTTAGAATTCACACAGAAAGCTAGATGAAGCTTATTTCTAGAATTAATTAGTACTCTATATGACTACTGATATCATGACAGGAAGTTTATTGTATACATAATAGATTTTGAGGTAATATTTATACCACCAGAAAAGTTTTAAAGAGTCAAAATAAGACCAGAGAATTACAAGATTAGTGGCAATAGAATAGTCCCTAAATTTTGGTCTTTCTTCTTTCCCTTACCAGGTGGCTCTTCTGACATGAGACAGAGAGTTTGGATTTTCCTTTAACAAGCATGTTTGAGTTTAGAGAAGGAGAGAGCCGTGCTACAACTACAAAGTCAGCTTTAATTTTTAAGCGAATTGGGGCTACAAAAAGACCATTGCCTTTTATGTCTGTTGAGAACAGCAGAAACAAGCATTTGGGAAGATTTGTGTAATTCTACCCTGTTTAAGGTGTGCTATACCATTAGGCCAATTTATTATTTTTCTTGGGACATTTTTCCATGATGATTCCTCTTACTTCTTCAGATGTTTCCTTTGTCCAGTGTTCTCCTGATTCCTTAGTTGGATGGTTTTATTCTCCTAGAAAGATGAAAAACAAAACCCTGCCCTAAACCTAACTTTGTTGGGGTTCCTTTTTCAGCAGGTTATATCTTTGTTAAGGCAAAATGTATTTTGATAACAGACAAGTATTATCTCTTAATACTTGTTTTTTGAAATTTTGAAGCTAAATATACCTTGGTATGTGTGGAAAAATATACCTATATTTTCCTTTGTCTTTATATATATAAATTCAAGATTAAAGTGCATTTATTTATAGATCCCAAAGGACATTCATTTTGAATTTTAGCCTGTCTTTCTAGTAATCCTGTAGAGGGTTTTTATAATGATATATAAATATGGCATGTGATTTTGCTAGCATGTAAGCATAATAATCAGGAGCTGTCTCTGAATTTTGCTCCTTGGAGGTGTGATTAAAGGCATGAGCCACCACTATGTTCTTCACTGTGACTCTAGAATTTAGTAAACAACTATCTTATAGCGCGATCCATCTATCTGTTGGGATTAAAGGCATGGGCTATCACTGCCCTGTTTAAACATTTTATCTCAGCTCTAAAAAGAATTTGAACTGTAATAACTCTTTACTTAAAACATTTAAATCTCTTAATTGTGTTTTTAATACCAAACAACAAAAATATCCTTATTATTTATGAAGAAAATTCAAAAGCTGATGGCCTACATGGCAATCTACAGCCTAGCATTCTAACATGGAATTAAGACACATGGTTTAAGAAAACTCATTTTTCCTTTCATGCCAGTAAGGCATTTGTGCCTTTGGTAAATTATCTTTTAAGTTATTATTACTTATTTTTATTTTTCATAACTGATAAAATGAAAGACATTTGTTAGTCTTTATAAGTTAGTTTGGACTGAATGATGAAGTTGTTTATTTGGGTCTCTTAGTTTGAATCTAATCTTTATCAATATTGATGGTATATATAACTTTTCTTCTCCTCTTTCCCAGTATAACACATATCCTGGCTTCCATTCTGAAGTCAACATATCTGTAAAATATAAGGCTCATTTAAATCAGCAGGTCTTTTCTACTATTCAATGTCTTTCTTCATTAGCATTTAAAACATTTAAAGTTACTAAAGCACTGTGTAACCTATCTCGGAGGGTCTTTATTACTCCTTTCTCTTTATTAAGCATATCTTTTAAAGTGTGATTTGTTCTTTCTGTAACTGCTTGTCCTGTAGAATTATGTGGTATAGCTGCAATAAACTTTATGTTGTAAAATAAAAATGACTGCTTCCTTTTACTAGAGACATACACTGGAACATTTTCAGTCTTAATTTATACATGTCCCCATGATGACCATAACTTCTAATGAATGCACAATTATACAATCAGCCATTTCAGAACTTAAAGCAGTTGCCCATTGAAATCCTGAATGCGTATCTATGGTATGGTATACAAATTTAATTTTACTAACTCCACAAAATTAAATACATCCATTTGCCAAAATTTATTTCTTTGAGTACCCTTTGGGTTACTTCCTGAAGGTAATGGAGTTTGGTTATATGAAAACCAAGTAGGTAAGTGACATTCATTCAGAAAGTTGTCCACTTCCTTTAAGTTTTCCAATTTTGTGGAGTACAGATTTTCTAAATATGACCTAATGATTCTCTGGATTTCCTCCATGTTTGTTGTTATGTCCCCCTTTTCATTTCTGATTTTGTTAATTTGGATATTTTCTCTCTGCCTTTGGTTAGTTTGGATAAAAGTTTGTCTATTTTGTTGATTTTCTAGAAGAACCAACTCTTTGTCTCATTGATTCTTTGTATTGTTTTCTTTGGTTCTATTTTATTGATTTCAGCTCTCAGTTTGATTATTTCCTGCCATCTAGTTCTCCTAGGTAGTTTGCTTCTTTCTGTTTTAGAGTTTTCAAATATTCTGTTTACTCACTAGCGTGGGATCTTTCCAGCTTCTTTATGTAGGCATTTAATGCTATGAACTTTCCTCTTAACACTGGTTTCATTGTGTCCCATAAATTTGGGAATGTTGTGTGGTCATTTTCATTGAATTTNTCTCTCTGCCTTTGGTTAGTTTGGATAAAAGTTTGTCTATTTTGTTGATTTTCTAGAAGAACCAACTCTTTGTCTCATTGATTCTTTGTATTGTTTTCTTTGGTTCTATTTTATTGATTTCAGCTCTCAGTTTGATTATTTCCTGCCATCTAGTTCTCCTAGGTAGTTTGCTTCTTTCTGTTTTAGAGTTTTCAAATATTCTGTTTACTCACTAGCGTGGGATCTTTCCAGCTTCTTTATGTAGGCATTTAATGCTATGAACTTTCCTCTTAACACTGGTTTCATTGTGTCCCATAAATTTGGGAATGTTGTGTGGTCATTTTCATTGAATTTTAGGAAGTCTTTAATTTCTTCCTTGACCCATTGATGCCTCAGGTGACCATTGTCTAATTTCCACGTGTTTGTGGGCTTCCTGAAATCAGTGTTCCTGTTGAATTCTAATTTTAAGCCATGGTGATCTGATAAGATACATAGGATTATTCCATTTTTAAAATATATCTGTTTAGGTTTTTGTTACCTAGTATTTGGTCAATTTTTGAGAAGGTTCTATGAGGTGCTGAGAAGAAGATATATTCTTTTATGCTTGAATGGAATGTTCCATAGATGTCTTTTAAGTCCATTTGAGTCATAACATCTGTTAATTCCCTTATTTCTTTGTTAACTTTTTTGTCTGACAGACCTGTCTAGTGGTGAGAGTGCAGTGTTGAAGTCTCCTACTATTAGTGTGTGGGGTTTAAAGTGTGATTTAAGCTTTAGAAGTATTTATTTTACATATGAGGGTGCTCTTGTATGTGAGTCATAGATGTACAGTATTGAGATTTCCTTTTGATGGATTTTTCCTGTGACTAATATGAAATGTCCTTTTTTGTCTCTTTTGATTAATTCTAGTTTGAAATCTATTTTGTTAGATATTAGGATAGCTACACCTGCTTGTTTCTTAGGTCCCTTTGAATGGAATTTTTTTTCCCAACCCTTTACTCTGAGGCAATGTCTGTCTTTGAGGTTGAGGTGTTTTTCTTGTATGCAGCAGACTTTCACTATTTGCTGATGATATGATAGTTTACATAAGTGACCCCCAGAATTCTACCAAGGAACTTCTACAACTCATAAACACTTTCAGTAATGTAGCAGGATACAAGATTAACTAAAAAAAAAAGTAGCCCTCCTGTACACAGATGATAAATGGGCTGAGATAGAAATCAGAGAAACATCACCCTTCACAATAGCCACAAATAGCATGAAACGTCTCGGAGTAACTCTAACCAAACAAGTGGAAGGCCTGTATGACAAGAACTTTAAATCATTGAAGAAAGAAATTGAAGAAGACACCAGAAACTGGAAAGATCTCCCATGCTCT
>LOEQ01000429.1:14784-36604 GCA_001685075.1 Bramus lutescens | reverse complement strand
TTGCAAGTGCACTGTGACTTCTAGGAAAGGAGACTGCTCTGGATTTGCAGGGAGGATGTCACAGTGCACACTGAAACCTTCAGCACTGGAGCAGATGGGTGTGCAGGCTGGGATGTCCTGGGCTGCTTCTGCCCCTGGGAGATGGAAATACCACAAGAACGAAGGCAGCTTCCTTCTAAGTGTGTTAGATCCATTATTCTTGACTTTGAAAAGTTTTTCCATCTCATACCCTCCAGCCCGTTTTATTTCATGGCCCAGCTGTAGCATCTACAGGGTTTCAGAGGCAGGGAAGTAGCCTGTGGTGGAGGTGATCGCTTCTGCGGAGTAGTGACCTGGTAGTCAGTCTGATTCAGAAACTGTCTTGGTATCCACATTTCTATGGAAGATGCTGTTTTTAAGACTGACTTGTGTTGACATGGTGGCTTAAATAAATGAGATCAGGGGCTGTCCTGAGGCAGGAGAATGGCTCTGCAGCAGTCTTACAGTGCTCCGACTGCAGAGACTAGTGAGCTTTCTAAGCGGAGGAAAGGATCAGTGAAAGGCAGAGGGTGCCAAGTATTGGGTGTGACTTGGATTTCTTGGAGCCCTTCCAGTGACATCATCCCTGTACACCTGCTTGGTCAGAAGGGCATTGAATGGCCACTCCCAGCTGCAAGGGATATTGGGAAGCGTAGTTTTTTTTTGTTTCATTTTGAGTTTGATAGTAGAATAGTACAGTGATGCCCCTAGCAGGAGCAATTACAGGGCTGAGGGTGTGGCTCAGTGGTAGAGCGCTTCCCTAGCACCTGGGAGGTCCTGTACTGCAAACGAAAAAAGGAGGGGAGGACAGTAGAGAAGAAGTGAGGGTGGGACTGAGTATGGGGACTCAACTACTCAGCTAGGATCCCAGCCCCATCATCCGTGCCGCCCACTGATGAGGGAGGGCCTAGCCCATTGTGGGTGGAGCCACCCTGGGCTAGTGGTCTTGGTTCTATAAGAAAGCAGTCTGAGCAACCCATGGGGAGCAAGCCAGTAGGCAGCACCCTCCCTGGCCTCTGCATCAGCTCTTGCCTCCAGGTCCCTGTCCTGCTTGAGTTCTTGTCCTGACTCCTTTGGTGATGGTCTGTGATGTAGAAGTATACGCTGAATAAATCCCTTTCCTCCCCAAGTTGCCTTTCAGGTCCTGGCATTTTGTCACAGCAATAGAAACTGAAAACTTAGACAAAAAGGAGGAAATGTGGGGTATATGTACACTGTGCGAAGATATGTTGCTGTGATTGGTTTAAGAAAGAGCTGAATGGTCCATCGCTAGGCAGGAAGTGTAAGTGGGACTTCCGGGCAGAGAGAGGAAGTAGGAGATGAGTCTAGGCTTGGGGAAGACACCATGGAGATACAGAATGAGTGGGCACACAGAGTAGGAGAGAGGTTAAAGCTACATGGTAGGATGGAGATTAATAAAATAAGGGTTAACTTAAGTTATAAGAGTTAATTCTAAGCTAAGGCCAAGCTTTCACAATTAATAAGAATTCTCCATGTCATTATTTGTGAGCTGGCGGCCCAAAGAAAAATCTGACTACAAGAAACCCTAAGATGCATGGCCAAAGCCAACAAAAGTCAAAACAACTGATGGCCGAGAATCAGTCAGCGCCTTGTGCAGACCTGCTGAAGGTCACATCAATTAGCTTTTGACAGTGTTTGGTTGGCAGAGATATAATGACTTTCCCAAGAAATGGAGAGAGGGTAGGAGCTGTGTCTGCACCAATTGATAAAGTATTGCATTATATTATGCAACTTTTGAATAGAACTCTTTTCAAAAGTTGTCCAAACATTTTTCTATCTCAACACTTTTACTAATGAACTATGTTGCTGTTACATTATTATTATTATTATTATTATTATTCCTTTTCCTTTGTGTTCTTTCTTGGACATTTGTATCCACATGCAGATAAGAATCATCCTGAGAATTTAATTAAAGTCAGGAGGAGAGAGGTCATAATTTCCACCCCTCCCTAAGACAGACACTTGCTTCTATTTGGAGGGGAACCTTGGCTTAGATGGAGCTGATTCTGGGATTAATGTGTTTTTCAGATTACATGAGCTGCTAGCTGCTGACCTTCTCTTGAGACTTCTGTGCAAGGGTCCTGGCATGTGCTCACAGCCCCAGGACTGTCTCTGCTCCTGCTCTGAGGGGTGTGCCTGCACCTCCCACAGGCTTTACTGTTCTCTTACACTCTCTGTGTAGACAGGGATAGGAGTTCTCTGTAGAGAAACCCAAATTTTGTACATGCCTGGCAAGCACTCACAGATAGCTATGTCCCTAGCTCTTATGAACTGCTTTTGGTGTGTGTGTGTGTTGTGTGTTTGCGTAGAGGCCGGAGGTCAACATGGGGTATCTTTCTGAACTGCTATCTTTTGAGAAGGCTCAGTCACTGAACCCAGCGCTTGCGGATTATTTGTCTGGTGAGCTATAGGGATCCACCCTCTTCCCCTGCACTAGGACTGCAGGTATATGGCCTCACTCAGACAGCTTGTTTTTGTGGATGGCCAGAGGAAAACTTGGTGTTGACTTTCTTCTTCTACCTTGGGGGACACGGAGATCCAACTTGGGGTCAGACGTGTGCCTTCATCTGCTGAGCCATCTTCCAAACCCTTCACAGACTTGGAAAATTGACACTGTTCTATCAGCAGCATGGTACAGCAACAATTAACATCATATTTTCAGTATATCTGGTATCATAAGTCCTCTAGAGAGGACTTAAAGTATCCAGGAAGATAGATGGGTTCTAGACAGACCAACACCATTTGATGCTAAGGACTTAAGTATCACTGGATTGTGGTCCTAGATCAATCCCTATGGAAACCCAGGGAGGACTGGATAATCTTTAAATCAAATATATTTTGATGGAAATATAAGATGATCCTAAACCATTACTAATGCCATAGTGGCAGATAATTGAAATAAAGAAAGATTCCCGGAGGCATTTCCTGGGAGATGCAGATGCAGGCCCCAGTGCAAGGCAGACACTGTTGCCAGTTGTCACACTGTTCTATGGTCCTTTGATGGTCACTTCTCTGTCAGCTGATGTTTCAGTGTGCGTGGTGAGTGGGGTGGTGCTATGAAGAAGGCCACGCAGCCTAGCGTTTCCCTGCCTGGATGGCGTATCCATAGCCAAACGACAGGCTATGTATGTGACACAGCCATATAATCTAGTCTACCCTCTTTGGTGTCAGTGTCACAGACTTGCAGAAGTACCCTAGTACCCCGTGGCCTTCAGTAACGTGCTTCCGGTCCTGGGGTGTCTGTTAGCTGATAGGTTGGGTGATCTATGAGGGCTCAGATGTGGCCGTTCTCCATGCATCTATCACGTGTGTTAGGCCTGTGGTTCATCCCGGCAGTGCCTGTCTTGGGAGGGGTGGAAATAAACCCACAGGACCTTTCAGGGTCAACTGTAGCATTTGCTTCGGCAGATTCTATTGGAGTTGACACATGGGCCAGCTTAGGCCAAGGGCAAACTGTCCAGTGCATGCCTTTGATGGTCACAGGGAAATATGCTGATAAGACCAACCAGGGCCACAGCCTCTGTCAGGCTTCCCTGCAGGCCCTCAGAAAGCTGTTCCGTGGGCTCCTGTCGTCAGGCCCATCTTGGGGAGGTCTCCTGTTATCTCTGGTGGGGAGAGTAGAGGTTACTTAGAAGGCCAGTTTGTCTACTGAGAACAGTGCCTGGGACCCAGGAATAGCCCAGGCCCCGCGAGTCATCTTCAGCCTGTCCTGTTTCCAGGGAAGAGCTTCCGCCGCAGGCCTGGAGAGTCTCCTACGCATCTTGGTGTGTGACCCAGGAAAGCTGTGGCCCTCTGTACACCCTAAACTTCCAGACGCTCCAATCTCCATGGGTCACCGGGATTGCTCACAGCTGCCAAGGAGAATCTAGCCCTCCTTCAAGGAATTCTCAACTCCACTTGCGCGGCCTGCCGCAGAGTGTGTGCCCAGGGGACCCCTCCTTCAAGGCACTGGCTCTCATTTTCTCAGGAGAACCAGCACACCAAGGTCAGAGGATGAGTCACAGGGCAGCTGGGGCTCCAGGCTGAGACCGGCCCGGTTAATCGCGAGCCCTGTGGGTTCTGTGGTTAGTGCCGGCTCCAGAAGGAGTACATATATGCAGGGTCTTTTGCACTCTGCGCTGGCCGCTTTCTCGGGGTCCTCGCAGTGGCCGAAGTTGAACTTTAGGGAAAAGTCTGCTTTTTCTCCTTGCTGTGAAGGGGAACAGTTGGGGAAGTTTACTGACACATCACAGGGCCTTCCAAGCATGCTGCCCTGTGCTTCCATTGGCCTGGTCTGGCGGGCTCTCTGCTCCCATCTCTGGTGGATGGGAGGAACCCGTGTTCCCTTTGTTAACCTTGGCAGCTAATGTGATGTATCTGGCCCCTTAGATAATTATTCCAAGTGGTGTGGATGTTTTGATTTGGATGGCTCTGATGTCTTCCTAAGTCTTCCCGGAATATTCTGGCTTCCTTTATCTAAGGTTTATGCTGCCCCAGGTCCCACCCTCAGCATTGCAAACACCTTGTCCTTGCTCAACACTGCGCCTGAAACGAAGGTGCAGCAAGGGACATTTGTTTCAGTCACCTCTTCTTAGCTCTGTCCACAGTGACAAAGAAAAGCAAAACAGGGAAAGAAAAAGAAAATTGGAAAGGTTAAACTGCCAACCTCATGGTGACCTGAGGCTAATTGGTGCTATTCTGCTGGAAATTCTGGGAGCTGGCGAAACTGGCAGAGGGGCTCGGAGCACAGCTTAGCACTCACCCGTCTTGCTAAAACAGGCCTGCACATTTGTGGATAATTAGGCTCCGGGTGGCTTTTAAAAATGAGCAGATCCCAGTTTATCCCAGGAGGATGCGCACCAAGCAGCTGTTCTCCTGGGGGAGGATGTGCACTGTCTTCTGACCGTGTCTGTCTTTCCCTCTCTGCTGCTCTCTTGGTGCTGGGCTTGAGCTGGCGGCCTCATCTTGGTGGCCTTTGACAGGACCCTTTCCTTCAGCATCCTTGGGCCCTGCTAGCGTGTCACAGGTGACATTTCAGGTCCCAGCGCTTCTTGGAGACAGGACTCAGTAGCTTTTCTCACCATCCAGAGTCTTGAGGGAAAAAAAGGCAGATACAGACAGCAGCAGTGACACTCAGCTCACTGCACGTGTGGTCCCTGTCCTTCTCCCTCCCAGCACACTGTGAGCCAATTACAGTACCCAGAATGCTGCAGGCAGGGGGCATGTGCAGTGAGCAAACCCACAGCCCCACCTTCATGCAGTGGGTGGTCTAGTGGGGGTGGGCTCTGGCAGGCTTGGCACAGGTGGCGAATGTACCACCAAGCTGAAGGAAGCCCATCTTACTGCCACATAAGGAGGCACAGAGACCAACATGCTCTGCAAGCTGGGCGAGGTTCCAGGGCCGGGGTGATCATTGAACCAAAAGGCGGAATTGGAGACCCATTGCAAGAGGTCAGCGGAAGAGAAATGTGCTAGGCCGAGGGATGATCACTTGCAAAAGCCCCATGGGAGGAGAGACGTAGGGTGTTTGAACAACTCTCAGCCTCAGTGGAGAGGTGCACAGTGTGGTGGGGAAAAAGAAGCCAGAACCTGGCTGTGAAGGGTCTTTCTTAGGGGAAGAGATGGTCCCCTCTAAGCAGGAGCGTAGAAAATCAGAGGTGTGATATGGAATGTTTCTTCATGCTGTATGCTGTTTTAGTACCATTGATGAATACAGACGCTTATTTGGTCTATAGGCAGGCAGAATAGAGCCAGGCAGGAAATTCAAGCAAAGCGAAAGTGAAAAAGAAGGCGGAGTCTGGAAGATGCCAGCAGCTGCTGGGGAAGCAAGATGTGACATAACAAGCCACAAGTCTCATGGTTAGATAGAAGCTAATAGAAATGGGTTAATTTAAGTTGTAAGAGCTAGTTAATAATAAGCCTGAGCTAACAGACCAAACAGTTTGTAATTAATATTAAGTCTGTGAGTGGTTATTTGGGAACTGGCAGGCAGGAGAGAAACCTCCAGTTATAGAGGTACATGTCACATTGCATATGCATGGCTGACATAGTGAGTCTGACTGACGTATTTCCAAGACCTTCCTCTAGTCAGAGGTTGGGGTAGCTGTAGAGAGAGGAGGGTATGTATGGTGTGCACACCCCCTCCCATGGTCCCTGCGGGCTTTCTCTGTGAGCATGCTCTGATCTGTGGAATTTGGACGATATTCCTGCAACATCTGTGACTACATCTGGCAGGCCGTGATGATGAACAAAGGTGTGCCTGTCCTATGGGAGATGCCAGCATCAGCAAAGACCAGGGAAGCTTGGGAACCAAAGCTGGGCAGGATATGAGAGGACATTTGCGATGGCTGATAATTGGTTGTCAATGTGACAGGATCTAGAATCACTTAGAAGACAAACATATGGGCATGCCCCACGATACCCACATCCCCACACCTGTCTTCAACTTAGCCGCACCTTCATTTTCAATAAGTTTCTCTCTGTCTGTCTGTCTTGAGAGTTATATGTTGGAATTTATAAAGAAGGACAATCTCTTTGGCTCATGCTTCTGGAGGCTCAGCATCCGTGAGTGTGACGTTGCAGCTACTCAGCCTTCACTACATTCAGGTATGGCCAGGGCACAGCATGATCACCTTGGTGGTGATGCATGGCAAGGACCAGAGAGCGTTCGCTTTCCAACAGAGGCACTCCTGGGGGGAGGGGCATGAAGCCAGGAACAGGCTAATCTCGCTCATAGCATTTCTCAGGTGTTTAGTTTCTTAAGTCTGCTCACCGGGACCAAGTTCCTAATACACCAATTCTTAGAGGATTCTCTAGTGATATTTTATTCATGGTTTAATAAATAAAGCTTGCCTGAAGATCGGAGGGTAGGACTAAGCCACTAGAGGCCAGGCAATGGTGTCACACACCTTTAATCCCAGGATTTGGGAGACAGGCAGATGGATCTCTGTGAGTTCAAGGCTACCCTGGGCTACATAAGATCAATATAGAAACAAATCTAGGTGGTGGTGGCTCACACCCTTAATCCCAGTACTAGGGAGTCACATGTCTTTAATCCCAGCACTAAAGGGGAATATAAGATGGGAGGAGACAGAGGCTCAGGGCCCAGTCTGTAGTCACCCAACCTTGGTAGAGGTAAGACTTCACTAGGGGCTTGGCTGTTTTGCTTTTCTGATTTTCAGCTTGAACCCCAATATCTGTCTCTGGGTTTTTATTAGTCATGCTACAGGATTCAGTAAGATAATAGCTTGGTTGTCTATCCCCTAGTTTCTGTCTTTCATCTCTAGTCTATCTATCTATCTACCTACCAATCTTCTATGTGCCTCTGTATCTTTATGACATCTATGTATACATCTTTGAATATATGTATCTATTATCACATATCATTACCTATCTACTGCCTACTATCTACCTATTAATCATCTATCTACCTAAATACCTGTCTGTTATCTACCTCTATAGAACCCACACAGATCTATGCTATGTGTTATCTATCTGCATACTGTATGTCTTTCATGAATGTGTCTTATCCGTCATCAGTGCATCTATCCATCATCCATATGTCTACCATCTATGCATGTATGTTTGTATATGTCTGTCTATACTCTGTCTGTGTATCACCTATGTGTCTGTTACCCACTGACCAACCCATCCCATTTTTTGTAAGCCTACCCAGTTAGCATCTTGTTCCAAGTAACAGGGAAGTCCTTACCTCTTGAGGGTTTCACTTAGAAGTTTGAAACTCGAGGGACCACTTCAGAGCACTATTCTCTGGGGATTGCTTCCTTCCCTTCCCCTCTCCCCAAGATTTATTTACCCTTTCCACTTGCCAGGCACAAGGCCCTTGGGAGTTCCGAGCTGTGCACACTCCCTGGCAGGGTGACCCCCAGTGCACAGGGGAAGAATTGGGCCAGTCAGCGTCGTGAGGAGAGAGGTCCCCTCAGCTGTGGCTCCCCTCGTCTTTGTTCTTGGCTCTTAGGCAAAGGCAGCTTTGTGCTTCTTGTGGACAAGGCTTGCCGTTGAGCAGGCCAGGGACGCTGTGGAATAGCAAGCAATGAGGGAACTGAAAATTAGGCATTTCACAGAAAGAGAGCTTCCGAGAGCCAGCATGTGAATGGAGCTTTTGCCTGGGAGCAGGGCTCTGAGCAGGCACGTGCAGGGGCCTGGCCGGAGCTGTGGGAGAAAGCAGCCCTGTTCTTAGCCTTGGTCTCTTTGGCAAAAGCAACATGGATACAAAGACACACAAAGTGGGCAAGAGGATCAGGTCACTTCCCTTGGCTTGTCATAGGCTCTGAGACCTGCCTATGGATGAATGCGTTCTGGAAGATTCTCCACAGATGTGGAGCCTGGAGGCTACGGTGGTGAGGCTGGGGGAAGCTGGGATGAGGAAGAGCAGCAATGGCTGCAAGGCGTTGTATGTGTATATGTGTTACGATTTAACATGAATCATGTGTTTAGGGTCTTGCTACATAGTCATGGCAGACCCAGACAGGCAGTCTTTCTGACTCAGTCTCTCAAGTACTGTGACCACAGACATTTGCCACCATGCTCAGCCACCCACGAGTCTTCTCTTTCTGGCATTGCCAACATTTCCTGATCTTTTGCCGCAAAGTCATTGTAATCATATAGAAGCCACAATCCTTGCAACAGCTTNNTGGCAAGATGTGTAGGGCACGAGCCCAGAGCTGGAGGAGGTCCTGCCCATGCCATCCCTCAGTGTCTGTGTGTGAGATAGCACACTGGCTCCTGTCTCCACAGTGTGGTGTTGACTGTCATCCTCCACTGTTCCCCTCTGCTGTGTGATTGGCTCTCGAGTGGCACACACATGACTTTGAAAGTTTCTTCCAGAATGTTCGAGAAAACCTTTGGAAGGTGATTGCTTTCTCTAGAGAAGACGTTGATCTAGGGTGGAGGTCTAGGTCTCCCAGGTGGGTGAGGCAGGCCTGAGAATGGGTGCGGCCCGTGATGCCTGGCGTCCCTTGTCAACCTGATAGACTCTAAGATCACTTGGAAGACTGATCTCTTGGTCACATTAACTAAGATGGGAAGATCTGCCCATGGGGGGAGGCGCCCATTTCCTGCTTGGGAGAATAACAAGACGTAGTCCAAAGGAAAGCCAAGTTAGAGGACACTTGGGATCAGATTCTTGATGTGTTATTTGGGGCTCCGAATTGAGCGACGCACCAAGTGGACAGGCCCTGGGCTTGCCTTTGAACTCACCGTCTTTGACTTGGGGTTCTGCTCATTTCCTACTCCTGTAGGTACTGAGAGGAATGAAGTTGCTCTTACCAGGTCACAGAGCTGATGGCAGTCTTTGGGACAGAATCCAAATGCCACCTGCGTCCCCATGCCTCACCACCCTGCTACAAGCGCATACTCAGTCACAGGGAGACCCCCATGTACCCCACCTTTCCCATCAGTTTTTGGGGTGCCCCCCAGCTGAAACTTCCCCAAGGCTTTTCATAATGTGTCCATAGAGGACTGTGGAAGCTGATGTGGGGGGTGGGTGCCTGTGGGTGCTGTCATGCTGCAGGAGGAAGGAACCGTCTGACTCTGGATGACATAGTGGGCGCTGAAGTCACAGCTCTGGTCACAAGGAAAGGCTCTAAAAACGGCTTGTTTGCAGGCTTTCATGATACCTGGGTTTGTGTGTCACGGAGGGTTCTCTGAGTTAGTGAAGAGGATATCCTTGGGAGCTGCTAATGATGCATTTAATTTCAATAATGAAGGACCCATGCCCACAATTTATTACTTCCTGTGGCTTTAGACTGTGGCTTCTGGGGTGGTCATTGTGTGGAGGTTAATGGATAGTGTGATCAATTATTCAGAACATACAGACGGAGGTTTTTACAGAAGTGAAGATGTCACAGAGTCATTGATACTTTCCCAATACTGTTCTCATTTTGAACTTTTACAGCGTATTTTCTTCACGGTAGCCACTGAAGTGGATGCTGTTACTGAAAAATGTCGAATCTCGATGTATTTGCTGGGTTTGTGTTCCATAGCTGTTCAATCCAGAGCTCTTGTGATTTCCTTTTATGACCTGTGAAATACACAAGGTAGACCCTGAGTGTGTGCGTCAATCCGTGTGAGAATACAACACAGGTCATGTGTGAAGGCCGTCCGGGCCAGAACCACGTGCTTCTTTTCATCCTGGAGGGAATGTTGTGATGACAGTTGTGGTTGTTCTCAGTGCAAATCCCGCCCTCCTTCCCTGGGTTTGTTGTTGTTGTTCTGGTTTGGTTTGATTATGGGTAACTGTAATTTTAGAATAATGTTTATTTTGTATGTGTGGGTTGTGTGTGTAAGCGGGGGGTGGGTGTTTGTGTGTGAGTGTGTGTGGTGTGTATGTAAGTGTATGTGTTTGGGGGTATGTATGTGGGGGTTATTATAAGCATGTGAGTGTAAGTGTGTGTGAGTCTAGTGTGTATGTAAGTGTGGATAGGATGTATATAAGCGTGGTGTGGGGGGGACAGATGGTGTATAAGTGTGTGTAGAGTGTGTGTGTAAGTAAGTATGCAAGTGTGGCGTGTGTGTGTGGTATTTATAGAGCCCAGAAGAGGGTGTTATAGCACTTGAAGCTGGAGTTACAGGCAGTTGTGAGCCAACCAGGGCAGGTTCTGTGAAGCAAACTCAAGTTCTTTGGAAGAACAGCCACTGTTGGTCGTTTGCTGTCTCTCCAGCTCTTGGAGTGCTTTTGTCTTCCTTCCTTCCTGCCGCCTTTCCTCCCCCGCCCCCGTTTCTTTCCTCCTCCCACCCTACCTTACTGGCATCTTCCCTCCTTCCCTTCTTTTTTTAAGATGGGTTCTCATTATGCAGCCCTGGCTGTCCCAAAACTCACTGTGTAGCCCAGGCTGGCCTCAAGGCACCCTCCACCCAGTGCTGGGGTTAGAGATATCAGTCATGACGCCCAGTAAAACTAAACAGAGCTAATAACAGTGTTCATCTGGGTGGGTGATAGTGGAGATAAAATTACAACCGGAAGGGGGGACCCTTAAATGTGGTTCCCAGCCCAGGCTAGCAGTGATATTGTCTCAAGGTCAGCAGTGCTGGCTAATGACATCGATGGACTCAGTACTCAAGCAAGTGGCAAGTGCTGGCCTCAGGGCTGCTTTGCCACCCCATGCTGTACCTGCTGCTTCCGGGTTTCAGTGGCAGAGCTGAGCATTTTCACCGAGGTGTCTAATGCGTCTGCTCTCTGACCCTTTACAGGGGACATCACAGCCCACTGTCCTTACCCGGCACACTCAGGACACCCGCCTCACCCACACATTGGAGATGCCCTCTCCCTTTGCCCATTCCCGGTCTCCCGATGGAAGCCTCATTAAGGGAGAGTGCTGTCCCATAGAACGTTCGGTGATGACAGAAATATTCTAGGTCAGCTCCAGAACCTTTAAGTGAGGCACATGGACCATCAGAGTGGAGCTTTATTCGGCTACGGGAGTTTGCAGCCAGACAGCCACCCGTGGCTTGTGGTCATCACGCCAGACAGCGCAGTGCTCAGAGTTCTGAAAGGTAGAGCTTGTCTTCATTGTTCTAGGATTCTTGATGTGCCAGGTGGAGGGCGGTGCTGTGTCCAACTGAAAAAAAGGAGGATACCTTTTCTTTCTTTCCGTTATTCCCCCTTTTTCTTAGAACACACATAAATTTCAACATGGGGTATGATGTAGTACAGGCTGGCCTTGAACTCCTGACCTAGTCAAGGATGATCTTGAATCTCTGATCCTCCTGCCTCCACTTCCCAAATACTGAGATTACAGGTGCACAGCCCAGCATCTATCTTTATACATGTGTGCTAGGCAGGCAATCCACCACCTGAGTTACAATGGGCCGGAATCACGTTTCCTTTCATCCACAGAGGGAATTATATGTTGTGTCCACAACTAATGTGTCTGGTTTTGGACCCTTTACAGGAGACATCACAGCCTACTGTGTTTACCCACTCCACTCAGGACGCCTGTCCCTAAACATACATTTCCATAAAAACTCAACTTGTGCTTCTGTGTGTGAAATATCTGTGAAACGTGAAAAAGTTTGAAGAAATGGTCCAGTGACCCATCCCAAGTGGGCGGGATCAAGCCACGGAGCATTCTGACCTGCGCACTTGGTTGGCATTTCACCTATGCGTGCGCTGCAGAAGAGGGGAGTCATGGGATCCGCGGGGCTGTGACCACACTCTTTACACAGCAGCAAAGAACATCTAGAGGGGCTGAAGGGTTCTCGGGGCTGCAGTGTTTTCGAGCCGTTCGACATTCCGGAGTCTAGTTCTGAGGTGCTCCTAAAGGAACCTGGGCCAATTTATATTCCCATGAGAGACGGCTGTAGTTCTTCCTGTAGTTGTCATTGCACCTACCCCCCCTTCTCTCTCTGTGTGTGTGTGTCTGTGTATGTAGCCTGTGTGCCCATGCATGTGTGTGTGCACGAGGAAGCCAGAGGTCAATGCCAGGAATCTTGTTCAGTCTCTCACCACCTTATGTTGAGGCAGGGTCTCTCCCCGCCCCTACACGCTCACCGATTNGGTGCGGCTGCCAGAAAACCTCTTCTCTTCTCCATTCTCCGTCTCCCCAGCAGGCAAGTCACCGCACCTGGCTCTCTGGGTGGGTGCTGCTGGTCCTCACGGTTGCACAGCAAACACTGACTGACTGAGCCATCTGTCCAGCCCAGCAGCCTCTCTGTAAGCAAGCTTCTGATATGATCTGCAAGACTTAGTTCCCCACAAGCACCAGATGTTTTAGCCCATGCCTAGGAGGAAGTTGAGCATCCCAAGTCCTTGGGAGATGCAGGGCTTAGATTCAATCTGAACAGGACACGTGTGCATCAGTTACTTCTCTCACACCGTGACTAAAGATCGGTGAGAAGCAACTTCTAGGAGGAGAAGGTTTGTCTTGATTCATGGCTCAGGGTATACAGTCCTTTATGGTGGGGGAAGGCATGGCCTTTAGAGCAGCTTGGTCCATTGTAGTAGGCGCTGATGTAGTGGGTAGGAAGCGGAGTGGGGGTTATAACCCTCAAATCCCACCTCTAAAGACATTATAGCTGGGCCCAATGTCCCAAAGACCCTCTGACAGACGTCCCCAAACAGCTCCAGCAGCTGGGGGCGAGGTGTTCACACACATGAACCTGTGGCAACATTTCCCATTCAAGTCTCAAAGCACATTTGCCCCAGAAGTTTATCCTCTGGTCAGGGACAGTGGGAGGCACAGTGGAGAGGACTGCTCCAACTGCTGCCTCTGAGGGGGTGGGGGTGGACAATGGTCTGTGACCCCCAGAACCACAGCTCTTATGTGCTGAGGTAAACAACGAGGTATTTACCTTGCAGGAAGGTTTTAAAGATAAATGGAGATGTGAGTACGGGACCCGGCGTGACTCCTTGTGCCCGGTCGATGCTTGATGAACGGTGGCTGTTGTCTGGACTATCAGCAGCAATTATTAGCACGATGTGCAAAGCAAGCAGAGATGATGCATATGTGGGGGACGTATGCATGTAGCTGCCGGAGCGCTAGCTGCCATTTATCTTGTTCGAAGGTGGCAATGTTTCCACGCTCTGTGACACTGTAGGAAGGAAAGCTCTCCTTCCCAGGGGATGGAGGCAGCCAAAACCAGTATTTCACAACTAGACTTGGTCCCAAGTGGCCAGTAGCATTTTAGAATGATCCAGGCAGAGGTAACATAAACTTCAAAATCCACTCCAGGACTGGGAAGATGGTTCAGTCAGTTAAATTCTTTCTGTGAAAACCTGAGGACCTGGGTTTGATAATAAAAGCCAAGTGTGGTGCCATGCATTGCTAATTCCCACTCTGGGGAGACAGAGACAGGAGAATGCCTGGAGGTTATTGGCCAGCAGCTAGCCTTGGCTACTTGGAGAGTCCTAAGTCTGTGGACCCCATGCCAATAAAACGTGGACAGTACCTGAGGAACTATTTCTGGTTGTGTCTTGGCTGCCACATCCATGTGTGCACACATGCCCCTCACACACACACACATGCACATGCATGCACACGTGCGCATACACACAGAGCAGCTCAGACTTCAAGCTCCCTGGGGACACTGCTTTCCTGCCTCCAACTTGCCACCCTTGCTCTATGTCAGAGCAGGACTCAGGGCCTGTGGGGCTGGGACATGACATTTTACTGTAGTGCCTCCCTTGCTCAGTCAGGGTGATGGTGCCTTGCGGCCCAGTCTGGTCTTTGCTAAAGATGTCATCTTGTGAGTGTGTCCTTCAGTGACCTTCAGTCCAGCCTATCTGGGCCTCCCTCTTCCCTGGGGTTACACAGTTGGTGGAATCAGGACATAGATCGTTCCAAATTCATGGCTGATAAAAATACTGTGGATTAAATTCTCCATGCAAACTCATATCCATTAAGGACACTTCTCTCCCAGGAATCACAATTAATCAGTAAGAGGCAATGACATCATTGGGGTCATGGCTCAATGGTAAAGGATTTTCTGCACAAGCTTGAGTTCCTGGGTTTTATCCCAGCACCCATGTGAAAGTCAGCACCCAGGAGACTGGCGCCAACACATCCCTGGAGCTTGCTGGTCAGCTGGGCTCAACTGAATCTCAGGCTATAGATTCTCTGAGAAACGCTGTTTTAAAATAATGGAAAAGTGATTGAGGCAAACATCTGACCTCAACCTGTAGCCTTGACATGCACACAAACTACACACGTGGACATGTATGTGGGTATGCATGCATGCATGTATGTAGATACACAGAGAGACAGAGACAGAGACACAGGGAGAGAGAGACTGACATGCCATTGATCCTGACTGCCCCACCCGTTGGATCCAAGTTGAACGGATTTAAAACGATCTTTAAAAACAGGCATATCACTGTAAAAACCAACATCTAACTTGGTGAAGGGATATTATTCCTTCAGAGCCAGTCCCCTGGTATTCTTATCACACTTGGTCTGGATGAGTTTCATTTCTTGTGGAGAAGTTGCTAGAACGCAGATCAGTGATGGGTCAAGGATACATCTACTGTGTCTATCTGGGGCCACAGCATCCTCCAGGCATGGAGCCCTTCCATTCTTCTCCATAAAATCTCTGCCCAGTTCCCAGACCCCAGCATTGTTATTTTGTTTTGAACACAAAGAACAGAGACCCTGGGAATGGCCTGAAGCTACATGTCACAGAATAGCAAGGTGCAGAGCCCAGGCATGAATCCATGCGGTCTTTCCAGGTCCCCAGGTTTAGCCTCATTGCAATAGTTTTGCTGCCTGGGTTTCTTGACATCTGCTTTCATGTCGTCAGACAGGTGGGCATCTCTGCTCTGAGCTCTTAGCACACTGAAGGTGCTTCTGCAATGCTCTTCAAACTGTCAATGAATTACTATATAGAAGCCCAGTAGTGGAATATTGGGTATACAGACCCAACCAAAGCCTTGTAAGTGCAGGGACAGTGCCCAGCTTTTCTGCAGCCAAGCATCTCATTCACAATGAGGTCCTGTAATAATTACAGATAGTGCAGATGGGGAAGTAGGTGGTGGATGGACATGTGTGTCGCTGTCAATGAGCAGGTGGGTGATTGATGGATTATGAGATAGGTTGTCCTATGATAGCTATGCAGCTATATAAATAGGTAGTCCTATGGGTAGACAGGTAAATATATAGATAGATTTCCTACAGCTAAATAGGTGGGTATATAGCTGGGCAGCCCTGTGGATAGATAGGCGGATATATAGATTGGTGGGCCTGTAGGTGATTTTGTGGATGGACAGGAGGGTGATTGGTTATAGGTAGGAGGTACATGGATAGATAGATGTATATATGAATAAGGACTTCTATGGAGAGCTAGGTAGACGGTAGATTGGTATATAGCTAGTAAGTAGGCAGGTAGACAGCAGATGCATAGGCAGATATAGCAATGGGGAAGTGGTCCTGTTTATGGGTGGAGAGATGGGTGGTGGGGTAGATGACACAGAGATAGGTGAGTGTGCAGCATCGTACAAACCTGCAAGGATGGGTTATGGACCACCACGCTGCCGGGAGGAAGATGATGAAGGACAGGCGCTTGAGAGGGAATCAGCATGCTGTTTGCAGTGAGGGCTGATCCACAGAATCTCCACTTTTGTTGGCATCAATTCTGGGACGCAGGAGCCCTTGGTAGAAAAGCTCTACAGGTCCATCCATCTTTGCTTTGGTTCAGATGCTCCACCCTGGTGTGTTCTCCCAGGAATTCTAAGACATATGTCTGTGCCCGCTGGTGTCTGGCCATTGACTCTCTCAGCGTGAGCACTGCCTGTCCACTCTGGGTCTCTTCTGGGTGGCCTGTGGATCGTGTCCACAAGGCTAGCTTTAGGTTTAGCTTCGTGTCTTAACTTCAGAACACACTGGCTGTGTGGCTGTGAACAAGTCACTGCCTCTGTCTGGCCTCATTCTTCTTCATGACTCCAGTCTCGTGGTCCTCCTGAGGATGGAGATGAAGTGTGTGCATGGAAGGACCCTGACACTCAAAGCAGGCATCTCAGACTCCATTGCCCGCTTGTGTTTCTTTTTGCTGAGACTCTTGGAAAAAATGGACTACGTTAGAAACCAGTTTGTTTTTACATTTGTTTTTTTTCCTGAGAACGGGAAAAAAATTGAGCTTGCACACCGTGCCACGATGCTCCTTTCTTGGTTGTGGCTCAGGCGCTGGAGGAGTTCACAGGTATAGAGAGCTACAAGCATCCTGGTCCTTGGGTCCAGTAGGTAGTGCAGTTTGCAGGAGGTCATCCATCAGGTGAGCAATCTCGGGAGAGATTCTGAACCTTAGCGGTCGGGAGTATCGAGCACTAGATGTGTGGGAGTTGCTTAGCATCCGCTGTAGACTTTGTGCATGACAGCCATAGACGACGCCACAACTGTCCTTGTATGATGTCAAGGAGCTTAGGGCATGTGCACAGAGGCCTGGGTGAGGCGGAGAGAAAAGACCCCATGAGGAGCCTGTCTGGATATGGGCTGGGCTTAGAGGACGGGTGGAGAACCATGCTGGAAGGGGCAGATAGATTTCTCCATTTCCTATTGGTTACGTTGTTCTGGCGAATCTAGACTAATTTAAACACATATTTGCATACATGCTAGGTCTCTTTACATGTAAATATACATGTCTATATGACTATATAGGTATTATATATATTTGAAGAAAGACTTCAGAGACCTCTAGAGCTTGGACCGAGTGCTGCGATGACCCAACTAGCTGTGGCCTGGTAGAGACAGGCACTCCAGGCTGCCCGTGATGGGTTTCCAGGAGCATTTGAGGGTCTGTTTCTGTCGGAAGCTGCCTGACTCTTTAATAAAGTCAGTGCTCAGTTTGCTTTCTTCAGAGCCTGACAGCAGACAGTGTTTCTTGACTCAGTGCTGTCGATGGCAGAGACGAGAATGGAAATGACAAGTGAAGTGGAGGACTGAGCAGCAAATACAATGTGCCAAGGTGACCGTGGCCAGCCTTGGGGCAGGCAGGGAAGGCAGCCCTGGGAGCACATGGCATGGCTCTGGAGGGATCACCGGGTGTCATGCTGCCTGCCTCTCTGAAGAAGGTGGCACAGACTGGAGAGGTTAGAGGCATGCAATGAGCTGTGTGGAGCACGGCAGCGTGAGGAGCGCGGCAGCGTGAGGAGCACGGCAGCGTGAGGAGCACGGCAGCGTGAGGATCATGGCAGTGTGAGGAGCATGGCAGTGAATACACGTATTGTTGTAAAACCATCTTCAATGTGTCTTTGGAGATCAAGAGGTCGATTCTAAAACTTTGCCAAAGTGGACCAACAGGGTAAGAGGTCCTGACTAAGTCTGTAGGTCTCTTTCTTTGTTCGTGTGTGTCACACACACACACACACACACTCTCTCTCTCTCTCTCTCTCAGATAGAGAGAGAAAGACAGAGAAAGAGAAGATATAGTTACATAATATATTATATACATAGCTATATATGTAAAATATATAGTCATATAAATATGTGTGTTTATATAGAGAGAGACAGACTATGCAGATATGTGTTTAAATTAGAGTCTCCAGAAAAATGTAATAAACAGGAAATGGAGAAATCAGTCTGTTGCATCCTGTCTGTCTGTCTATAGACATGTCCACTATATCTACCTATCGTCTTCCTGTGACTGCTTGGTTTTGAATTGTCAATTCATTAGTCTTAAATCACCTTGAAAGGGGGTCTCCTTTGAGGGAGTGTACAGAGCTGGTTGTACTGCGGTTGTATTGTCTTGATTAGTGGAAAGACCCGCCCTCTGTGGGTGGCACCATTCCCCGGGCAGGTGACCCTAGTTACATGAGTGGAGAGAGCGAGCCAAGCACTATCATGCATGGCTTCATTGCTGTCTGCTTTTGACTGCAGATGTGATGTAACTAGCTTCTTGATACCACTTTGATTTCCCCACAACGATGGGCTGTGACCTGGAACTGAGAACTGAATTAAATCTTTATCCTTTGTACCTTAAGTTGCTTCTGTCATGGTGTTTAATGACGGCAGCAGGGAAGGACATGAAGAGTTTCTGTCATCCATCTCTATCATCTGTCTATTACCTGCCATCTGTCTAGCGTCTGTTCATCCGTCTATCTGCCCACCCATGTATTGTGTTCCGGTCTACCTACCTAGATTTACTAGGGTGACCGGTTCATGTAGTTTTGGGGGCCGAGAAAACTCAGTGGTGTCACAAACCGAGCACTGGGTTGATGAGGGTGGAGTTCAATTTTAAGGCAGAAGGCTGAGACCCGGAAACCTAAAAATACAAATTTGTTCTTGTTTGAAAGCTGCCATCTCTTTGTTGGGCTGCATAAGGCATCCTGATGAGGAGGGACACCTACTTTACTGGGTCTTTGATTCCAATTCTGATGTTGTCTAAAGGCACCCCAAATGGTATTTGGATAAATGTCTCAGCACCCTAAAACACAGTTGACGTGGATTTTGCTGTCATGTGAGCATGTGTATGTTCCTGTGTGCACACGCACAGTCCGTGGCTGTATTCTTGAGAGGTCCTGGGTCTCAAGGCAGAAACTGATCATGACCTGGCATTTCCAATGGCTTTGTACTTGCTAGTGAATCATGTAGCAGATACGCTGAGGTCCTTGTTACTATTTGCTCTCCTGCTGGCTCCTTTAAAGTCAGCTAAAGCCCTGGTTCCTCTCATGGAGGGAACCTTGAGCAGATGGCCGGTGAGTTTCCTCAATCTGTAAGGGAGCAGACATCTTTAACTGTCAAAAACTGCAGTGGATCCTGATGGCTGTGCCCTGTGTTGCACTGGCGTGGAACGTAGCCTCAACGTTGAGAGGAGCCTTTTCGCTCAGTATCGGAAACAGAATGACAGGGACCACAGGGCTTGGCCATGGCTGTGCTACTCAGGCTGCTCTTCTGGCTTCTTGGACCTTTGGGGAATATTGGAATACATGGATATTTTCTTGAAGGTGTTTTTATGTTTCAATTTCTTTTAGATTTTAACTTCTGATTAGAAAAAAAAATGAATTCATCGTTGAAAACGCATAAACTCCAGTGTAGCAAGCTTTCAGACTGTCTTTGGACAGCCAGCCCACAAATGATGACATGGACACTTATTGTTAATTATGAAAGCTTGGCCTTAGCTTAAGCTTTTCCCCAACTATCTCTTATAACTTAAATTAACCCATTTATATTAATCTATGTTTTGCTACCTTTCCTATTTACTGACAGGTTCCTTCTCCCATGTTTTCTTTCTTTCTTTTTCTTCTTTTACTGTGCTATGTTCTCTAAATCAACATCCTTCACCAACTTAATACATCAAGAATTTTCCCATGTTGCTCAGGATGCAAGAAACCAAGCGCGATGATGTGCGTTGGTCACCACCGTCTGCCCCCTTTGCATTGGAAGCAGGCTTTTTGTTTGTATTCTTGCAAACATATTGCTGTTACTTCACGAGACATACGTTTTCATGAACACTTGTGGAGGTGCCTTGCAGCTAACCCCTTTTTTATATTAGCACATGTTGGTTCTGTATGCTAGTGTTTCCTCTGTTTACACATACTGGTTCTATATACTAGTGTTTTCACTGTTCGCACATACTGGTTCTGTATACTAGTGTTCGCACATACTGGTTCTGTATGCTAGTGTTTGCACATATTGGTTTTGTATGCTAGTGTTTGCACATATTGGTTCTGTATACTAGTGTTTCCTCTGTTTACACATACTGGTTCTATATACTAGTGTTTTCACTGTTCGCACATACTGGTTCTGTATGCTAGTGTTTGCACATATTGGTTCTATATACTAGGGCTTTCGCTGTGGCATCTCCACACACGTGTAATGTATTTTGGTCATGTTCACCTTCCCTTACATCCTCCTACTCCTGCTCCTCTTCCCAGCTAGTCCGTCGTCTTCTTTTGTCTTTGTTTTGTTGTTGAGCCAGGGAGTTTGGTTAGGTTTACTAACGCGAATGTAGTGGCTGGAGGGGGGGTGTTGTTTCCAGGGCACAGGCACTTTGGCTACACCACTGAAGAAAATGTCCCTCTCTCCTGGCGGCCAGTAACTACCAGATAGCCAGATAGCGCCGCAAGGAAGGGCAGGTGGGGTCTCTCGCAGGTCACATGCTGGGGAAGATGGCTGCCCCCAGTTAGTGAGAGCATTGGTCTTACGCTGAATTCTTAGAAGCAGGATCCTGAGTCAGGGAAGTAAAGGCTGGAAGCACTGGAGGCTTTGCATAGAAAAAGAACTCAAATAGCCTTAAAGAGTTTAGCCCTTCTCTGGAGAGTTGGGGGATGAGGGTCAGGTGAGAAAGTGTGTCAGGCTGCAGTGAAGGGAGCATCTGCTGGGGACGGGAGCGGGGTCCGGGTTAGTTTCCGTCCTCATTTGTGCCCTCTCTTTTCTGTAGGAACCCGTGTACACCCGTCTTAAACGTGCCCTGGCTCTGCAGCATCGTGGGGGAACTGGGAACTCCATTTTTATTATATTTTAGCGTCTTGGTTTGAGATGGTAATGCTCACTTTGTCTCTCTCTAGGTAGTGCCAGTTTGGGGGGTGTTTCTATACAGAACTGTGCCCTTGCTGTCAGAGGACAGCATTTTGTTTCCATCTTCACGGGGTGATTAGCTCTAAAATTGGAAAGCAAGCATTGTGTGTTAAAACACATCTAAATAAAATCCCAGCGGGAGGATTAATTTCTCCTGGCAGTGCCTGAGAACTTTGATGCATGTCTGACGGGGCAGCGAGGAAGGCTCTCAGTGAGGAGTGTTCAGGGAAAACGCTGAGAAGCATCTGACACAATTCCCTGACTTTGTCTAAAAATATTTGACACCAGCTTTCGGGCTGGGCATGGAAAGCTGCCTTCCTCCACCCTCCATGGCCACAGTTACATATTCTGTGACAGCTGACACTCAGCATGGGGCCAGCCCAATTGAGTTTTGTTTTGTGAGCCCTCACACACAATTCCTGGCTGTTGTCTAAGATGGATGTGGGTCAGAGGGCTTGGGGTTCCCTCTCCAGCACTAGTCCAGGAAATTTGCACAGAAGTTCTCCATTCACTGCCCGTTTTTTTTTTGGGGGGGGTGGGGTTGGTGGTGGTAACGAGCAGGCAGGAGTGAGTGTGTGTATGAGCATGTATGTGTGTGTGTGTGCGTGTATGTGCGTGTGCGTGTATGTGTGTGTGTGAGTAGGTCAGAAGTCAACGTCAGGTTGAACCTTGGCTCCCTGACTCAGCTAAACTGTCTGGCTAGCAAGCTTCAGGGCTCCTCCTGTCTCCACTTCCCCTGTGCTGGGACTAAAATCACTTGATGCCACATTGAGCTTTTGTGTGGTTTCTGGGAATCTTGGGTCCTCACACTTGCATGCCAAGAACATTACTGACTGAAC
>LOEQ01000428.1:678619-696205 GCA_001685075.1 Bramus lutescens | reverse complement strand
CTTTATTAACCAATGAAAGTAATACATAGACAGATGACCCTCCTACATCAAGCCTTGCTTTATTAAGTGAAAAATGCCTTATTTCTCACCCACAATTTAATTTTGCAACTCTGAAGTTGCTGTTCAAATCTTTCCTTCAAGAAAAGAGGTAATTTACACACCAGAAAAAAAATTTTAAGCCCAAATAACTTCTACAAAATTGTGCTAATTTTATGGTTCACGTATGTCATTCACTGACATCTAGAGCTCTGCCCAAGCATCTAACCAAAAGAGTCATTTCAAAGCAACTGAAAATGAATGTATTTAAATGTCATATTCATCCAGCCAGTTACCAGGGTTATTACTTAGATCCAAGAAGAGAACACGTCTGCTAAGTACCAGCTAATGCATAAAGTCACTGCCTACCTGCTTAAGAAGAGCAATCTCACTCACAATCAGGGTTATGCTATGTGACCAGACAAACTACAAAACTTGTATTTTCCGTATCAATCAAAATTCTGAGAAAATGGAAATGATGGTGTGAGGATTGAGAATAATCAGTTCATCCATATGATCTCAAATATTTAAAATGCAAATCTAATTTGGTGAGCATGCCAGCATGGTCTGTTAGAATCTCCAGGGAATAAACTGGAAAAAGGTAGAAGACAGCTATCTAAAGCTTCAGATAGTGGCTGCAAATCTGTAATCTAAAAGGGAAGCAACACAGAAGAGGTCCTTTCTCATCTTCCAGCTATGGTAGAACCAGTGTTAAGATGCAGACTTCTATAAAGATCCTGATGGGGGAAGGCCATCAACTCTGATGTTGTGGAAACCATAAAGACCAAAGTCTCACATCTACACATTCAGGGCCAGCTCTACTGAGTGCTGTAGCTGATCAGGGGCAAGGACAGCCCTCATGCATGACCTCAGGGCCAGTTCTCCCACCTCAAGTGGGGGGGATTCCCCCCTACACTACTACATGACAGATTAAGTAATATGGACAGCTCTCCTGTCTGCCTCAGGCATTGATAGGTGGGGGAAGATGTAATTTTTAAAAGACCCTTGTGGAGTCAAAAGCTTTCCCAGCCGGGTGCACTGGCATACACCTTTAATCCTGGGCACTGAGTTCAAGGCCACCCTGGGTAGTGAGATTCAGAACAGGCAGAGTTATGTGTCAAGGAAAAAAAAAAAAGCTTGCCCACCCAAGACCTTTGGTGAACCGTACTCTCATAAAACACAGAACAAGAGTTACCAGACTATATCCTAAAATCCGACAAGCACACTGATTAAAAATGTGAGAAAGTCTGCATCAGAACCAAAGAGTACTCAACAAGAAATGTAGCTGGAGGCAGAGTTGGCAAAAGCACACAGACATAGGTTCCAAGAAGTCTCAGACACTAGAACCATCCAAAGACAGACCAATGACCTGTGAACCCTATCTGTGAAGGACCACACATCGGAGAGAGCAGGAAGGACCATTGAGAGTTGAGACTGCAACCGGCAATCAGGGCAGACTGCATTCAGACACCACACCCTACCATAGCTCTCCCCTTTACATTTAATACTTCTTTATTCAATACCCAGTGTCAATAGCAAAGTCAGTTCTGTCCTTCTGTTCTCTTACTCCTATTCCTTCAATCCTCTTTCCATTTTCGTCCTCCCCTCAAGCCTATATTCTTTGCCTTTTTATTTTCCATTTGAAAGGTTTTCCCAAAGAATATAGGTTAGCCTGATTTGCAGGATCTCCTTACCTCAATACCCTGAGACCTGGGAATCTTTTAGATTATTTGATTGCGTTTCTTTTTTTTCTTCCTTCTTTTCTTTCTTTTTATTTTGTTTTTGTTTTTTAATTTCTGTTTTTTGAGACAAGGTTTCTCTGTATAGCCCTGGCTGTCCTGGAACTCGCTCCGTAGATTAGGCTGGCCTCAAACTCAGAGATCTGCCTGCCTCTGCCTCCAGAGTGCTAGGATTAAAAACGTGTGCCACCACTGCCTGGCCCTGACTACATTTCTTTTTATTTATTTATATTGTATTTATGAGTGTTCTACATATGCACCTGCATGCCAGAAGAGGGCATCAGATCCTATCACAGATGGTTGTGAGCCACCATATGGTTGCCGGGAATTAAAACTCAGGACCTCTAGAAGAGCAGAGAGTGCTCTTAACCGCTGAGCCATCTCTCCAGCCCCCTGAATGCATTGCTTTATATCTTTCTTTTTCATTCTGCTTTAGGTAAACTGCCCCACTGTATTTACTTTTTATTTTACCTTCTCTATTTACTTTTTATTCTTCTATTTTTTTCTTTATCAACCCAATACTAGCTACTAACTCTTCTTTTTCCATTCTTACACATCTGACAGTGTTCCTTATCTCCTAAGACAATAAGAGCTTAAGGGGAATTGTTACTTGGCTATTCCTATGAATTCACAGTAGGACTGTATTTTGCTAGTGACTTTTTCTGTAGACAATATTTTATTTTCAGAAGTGCACCAAACAACAGTATAGCAGAGCAAAATCACATCTCAATCCTATCACAACCTAATCTTTCAAATGTTTTAAACACTCCTACTGAAAGAACCAGTGATTTTAAAAAGAAAAAACAAAGATAAGCAACAACCTAATCCCTAGGCATATATCCCAATGCAAAAATATGAAAACAAAAAATAAGGGACACATGACCCCCTACAAAATTTACCATTTCCACAGCAATGCCCTCCAATGACATTGAATTAGATGAAATCCCAAAAAATTCCAGAGAACAATTATAAGTATGTTAAAGAGACAAAGAGGATTTAAACAAATTTCTGAATGAATTCCAAAAGAACACAAACAGCTAAGTGAAGAAAAGAAGTCAACAGAGGATTGTTTTTAAATGATAAAAACATACTAAAGTAATTTATGACCACCAAATTAGCTCTACAGAAGGTATCTGGAGGAATGCTCTGAATTAAAGAGAAAGATAAATCCCATGGAGGGTTCGGCCAGCATTAGAAGGATACATATCGTACTTTCTCTCATTTGGGGTGCCTAGATTTTACACAGATACATAAACTACGTATGTATCTATAACATGAAAATACAAGTGACACTAGGAGAATAAGGGGAACTAAAGAGGAAGGGGAAGACTGGAAGTAAGGGACAGTAGTCGGGCAGTGGTTTTCAACCTTCCTGATGCTGCCGCCCTTTAATAAGTTCCTCATGATGTGGTGACCCCCGATCATAAAATTATTTTTGTTGCTACTTCATAACTGTTATTCTTATACTGTTATGAATCATAGTATCAATATCGGATATGTAGGACATCAGATATGCTATCCCCAAAGGGGTCACCACTCACAGGTTGAGATCTGCTGAGGTAAGGTATGAAGAGAATATATTCAGTATATATTCTTATGTGTAGATGTGGGAGAGAGAGGGAGAATATGAGTAAGAATATCAAAGAACTACAAACAAGGACTGGGAATGTATTGCAGTGGTAGACCATTTCTCTAGCATATGTAAGTTCCTAGAGGTTTGTTCCCAGAACCTCAAAACTACATTCAGACAGTCAGAAACCAACAAATTAAGTAGATCCTTACCTATCAACACTCAACAAAAGCACAAAGTTAAGTGTGGTATGAAAATGCCTCTAATCCAGAACTTGGGAGAGGGAGACAGGAGGACACAAGTTCAATACCAGACTGATGTACAAAGTAAACCTCAGGCAAAAAAAGACCCTGGAGTCCAAGTGAAATGGGAATGTGGTCTATAACACTGTGGATGCTAGACTTGGAAATAAGATGGGAAGGTGGTTCAAGGACTTGGAGCAGACTTTAAGCAACAAGCTATCACTAAAGATAAAGACGAGCTGTGCATATTGATAAAAGGCAATTCATTAAGAAGACATAAGACTTATAAATATACCCACATCAAAACACCTAATTATATAAAGCAAATAGTAACATTACTGACAAGAAAAATGCATAATTTAGTGGTGATGCACTTAAGTACTCCCATCTTTGCTAAGGGACAGATCAAAAAGATGAATAAGGGTACAGCAGACTTGAACAACATTAAAGCAAAATGGACACACACAGAAGCTTTCATCCCACAACAGTGAACTACACATTCATTTAGAGAATAAAGAACATTCTACAGGACAAACTGGAGCATTCTACAGGACAAACTGTCATGCTACAAAACTAGTATGAAACATTAAGAAGAATGAAACATATCTTTTTTTATTTCTGACAATACACACACAAAAAACCAAGACAATAACAAAAACCAAAAGTATTTTAAGAATTTAATGCCAGGCATGATGGTTTTTGTCTGTAATCCCAGAATTCAACTGGCTGTGGCAGGAGGACTAAAAAAAAACTGTGCTACATAGCAAGTACTAGACCAGTCAGGACCATACAGCAAGACCCTGCAGAAAGGGGGAAAACAGGAGCGGGGAGCAGATATGTACTACGGAACAACAGCAAGGACCAACTGAAGATCTTTTTCCTTTTAATTCTTTTTACCCAAGTGCAGAGCACTGCATATTTAACACACAAAAGTAGTTTGGTTTAGGAAGAGTTTAAGTAAAAAGTACCTTAAGTTCAATGTGGAAAAAAATAACAGAGGAAGAAGAGGAGGTAGTACAGAGAAGGAAATTAAGAGAAGGTAGAAGAGAGAGGAGGGGGAGGAAGGAGAAAGCAAGGAAGAGACAGAGGCAGAAGGAGAAGGCCATAGATCCACCTTAAATAACAAAACTGATAGAAGAAAACATGGGGAAAGCTTCTTGATATTGATCTGGTTGATGAAGATCTTAGGGGTAAGACTCCACAAGCATAGGTGATGAACTAGAAACAGAGGAATTGGGTTTTATCAAACTAAAAAGCTTGAGAACAACAAAGCCAACCAAAACAGTGAAGAGACAGCTTATAAAACAGAATATGTATTAACAGTATATCCAATAGTTACTATCCAAATAAAAACCAAGCTTAAAAATAGGATAAAGGACTTAAGTAGGTTATTTCCCCCCAAATATCCAAGTGATCAGCAAGGATATGAAAACTTTCTCAAGACTACTAATTATCAACAAAAATCAGAGAGGTACTATACCACACTGGTCACAATGATTCATCTGAAGTTGGACAGCAACTATTGTCAAGGAGATGGGGAAGAGAAAACCCTTGTTTCATTGTCAGTGAAAGTGTAAACTGGTATAGTCGTTTTGGAAGTTCTTCAAAAAAAAAAAACCTTAAAATAACCTAGCATGTCAGCATAAACCTGTATTCCCAGGGCTCAGGAGGCTGTGTGGCAAGAGGACTCCAAGTCAGAGACCAGTCAAGGTTATTACATACTTCAGTGCCAATCTAAAACAGATAGCCAGACTGTAGCTCAGAAAAGGCAAGCCAGACCCTGGGGAATGTGGCTCAGTGGTACAGAACTTGTCTAGTAAATGCAATGGCTAGGGTTTGATGCCCAGTATAGAAAACCAAAACCAAAACAACAAAGAAACTTAAGGGCTACAGATATAGTTCAGTGGCAGAGTATAGTTGCCCAGCATAGAATATACAAGGCCCCGAATTTGAGCACCAGCATCTAAAATAGCTAAATAAAAGTAAAAATACCAAATGATCCAACAACCCTACTTCTCTGAAAGAGGGCTGGAGAAATGGCTCAATTTTCAAAGAGCACTTTCTGCTCTTTCTGAAGACCCAAGTTTGATTCCCAGTATCCAGGTCGGGAGGCTCACAACTGCCTGTAACTCCAAGTCCAGGGAATCTGACACCTCTGGCCTCTGAAAGCACCTGATCTCAGGTGAACATACCCACATGCAGACACACACCCACATAATTAAATTTTTTTAAAATTTATTTTGTATGTATGAGTATTCTGCCTGTGTGTACACATGCATACCACATGTGTGCCTGGTGTTCAAAGAGGTCAGAGGAGGGCATTGGACATCCTAAACTGGAGTTACAAATGGTTATGAGCCTCTGCTTGGGTGCTGAGAGCTAAGTCCAGGTCCTCTGCAAGAGCAACAAAAATACTCCTAACCCTTGAGCCATCTTTCCAGCCTCTCGCAAACATAATTTAAAATAATAAAAATAAATCTCTTTTCTGGTTTGTTTAAAAGACCATGTGTGTAGCTTTAACCTCAGCACTCAGGAGGCAGAATCATGGAGATCTCCTGTGAGGTGGAGGCCAGGCTGGTTTGCACAGCGAGTTCAGATCAGTCAGGGATGCATACTAAGATCATGTCTCAAAAAAAAAGTTCTTGAAATCTACATGCACTCCTATATTCACCACACTCCCTGACATCTGAGGCGAAGGTAGAGATACAAAACATTATGTATGCAAACATATACAATATTACTTATCCTTTTTTAAAAGATTGATTGATTTATTATGTATATAGTGTTCTGGGCACCAGAACACATTATAGATGGGTGTGAGCCATCATGTGGTTTCTGGGAATTGAACTCAGGACCTTCGGAACAGCAGTCAGTTCTCTTAACCTCTCTCCAGCCTAATATTTATTTATTTATTATGCATTCAGTGTTCTGCCTGCATGTGTCCCTGAAGGCCAGAAGAGGGTACCAAATCTCATTACAGATGGTTATGAGCACATGTGGTTGCCGGGAATTGAACTCAGGACCTTTGGAAGAGCAGGCAAAGCTCTTAACCACTGAGCCATCTCTCCAGCCCCTGTATTACTTATCCTTTAAGGCTTACATTTATGATAAGATTAATTTACTTGTGATGCCAAGTAAAGTAGCGCAGGCAGAGAAAGACAACTGCCAAGTCTTCACATGTGGAATCTAAAGTCAAACATACAGAAGTAGAACACAGTTGCCAGGTGCTAGAGACCTGTGGACATGTCAAGTGTTGGTCAAAGAGCAGTTTCTGTTTTGCAGAATAAGTCTAGAGATCTAATTTACAGACAGCATAGCACATGTAATTAATACTATACTGCTGGGCTGGAGAGATGGCTCAGAGGTTAGGAGCATTGGCTGTTCTTCCAGAGGTCTTGAGTTCAATTCCCAGTAACCACATGATGGCTCACAACCATCTATAATGAGATCTGGTGCCCTCTTATGACATGCAAGCAGAATACTGTATACATAATAAATAAGTCTAAAAAAAAAGAAGCTGGACAGTGGTGGCACACACCTTTAAAAAACTATACTGCTAACAGAGTAGGTCTCAAAAAAAGAAGATAATTATGTCAAGTGGTAGGTGTTAATTAGCATGTGATAACATTTCCGCTGGGCAGTGGTGGCACATGCTTTTAATCCCAGCACTCGGGAGACAGACGCAGGTGGATCTCTGTGAGTTTGAGGCCAGTCTGGTCTACGTAGTGAGTTCCAGGACAGGTTCCAAAACTACACAGAGAAACCCTGTCTTGAAACACCCCCCCAAAAAAAAATGAAAAAGAAAACCTACCCAAATGAAACAACTTGTGGTATCAAATAAATCTAAGCACCTGAATTTTTAAAAAAATTTCTAAACAGGGAAAAACTTTCATAAATAGAAGTGCTTTGGAAGGATATAGCTCAGTGGTAGGCTTACCTAGCATGTGTGAAGGCCAAGGTTTAACCCAACACTGCAGCTGCCATACCCACCCACTCGTGCATGCATGCACATACAGTGCATGCATGCATACAAGGAGTGCTGCACTAGCTATGACATAGTTACTGTCCATAGTTTCAGAATAATGTCAACATTTAGAGTGCCTGAAATGCCAGCAATCACCATTTTAAACAAAGGGGATCTTTGATAACTTATGAAGTTTCATTTTTATCTAGTTTTATGCAGAACTGTTAGTATCAAAACTAATTTTGAATAGGGTGGTGGTGGCGCACGCCTTTAATCCCAGCACTTGGGAAGCAGAGGCAAGAGTATCTCTGTGAGTTCAAGGCCAGCCTGGTCTATAAGAGCTAGTTCCAGGACAGGCTCCAAAGCTACAGAGAAACCCTGTCTCGAAAAACCAAAAACTAATTTTGAAGCAAGTAACTTTTGCTTAAACTTCACTTCTTTGTGCATTTTAAACTGTGTGTCACTTGGCCATAAGATTTTTATAAATAGTGTCAGCCAGTAGTGGCTACAGTCCAAACATGTAGATGTTAAGGTGAAGCAGCTCCGCACGGAGTCTGTTTCTTTTTCATTTATATGTACTGTACACTAAATGAAGCATCCTCCTTCATGTTCTTCAAGCTGTATTTTTTCTATTTGTGTTTTTGTTTTTTTTTAATTTTTATAATTTATTTATTTGTATTTTATGTACACTGGTGTTTTGCCTGCAAGTATATCTGTGTGAGGGTGCTGGATGCCCTGGTACAGGAGTTATAGACAGTTAGGAACTGCCATGTGGATGCTGGGAATTGAACCCAGGTCCAGCTCCCAACCACTGAGCCATCGCTCCAACTCCTATTGGTTGCTTTTTAGAAACAGGCTCTCATTATGTACTCTGACTGGCCTGGAACCAACCACATAGACCAGCCTGACCTCAAACTTGTGGTGATCCTCCTGCCTCTGTCTCCAAGTGATGGGATTACAGGCATGCACCATACCTGGTATAGTATATATTTTCTTACTAAAATACAGCAGACACAAAGAAAAGGCTTGCCTTCAAACTGTTCACCAAGTAGGTTTTTGTTAGGTATAAATATGAGTGATAAGAGCTGACATCACTTGGTTCACTATTCTACATGCACCTTACCCACAGGAGGAGGACAAGCAAAACAGAGCAATGTATTTTAAATCTTCACTTAAGTGTCCAAGAGGGTGGCAAAGTAGGTCACTTAACAAAAAATGACAAATTATGACATAGGCACAAATGATCGTAAGTGTAAATAATGTTTTTAGAACTATGTAAATAGAAAGATACTTTTGATCTAAACAAAGACACAGTTATTTAATCTACCAAATAAACAAATAAACCATCCAAAAAGCCTTCTATCTCAAACAGTAAATAGAAAGGTCAATTTAATAAGCTGCAGAGTTATACCTGGTTCAGAGAATGTGTCGCTAATATCATCGTCTCTGTCATCCTCATAATCCTCTTCCTCCTCCTCCTCCTCCTCTTCATTTTCAGAAAGCTCATGCTCACTGCCAAACCCTTCATCATGATCTTCATCATCAATATCATCTTCATCATCCTCATCATCTTCAGGACTGCATTTGATTGGCTGTTCTCTCATGTTGTCAGAGACAAAAAGAGAATAATTGTGCTCTTCTTTTTTCTGGGATGACTCTGAAATAGAAGTGCTAGCAGAAAGGCTGCCACTCTCTGCTGTTGCAACTGACCCAGGACCACTCTGGGGCAGAGGACTAAGTAATAGCTCCTGGGATTCTCTGAAAGGCAAAGCAGGAGTGCCATGACCCCGATGAGGCTCCATTCCCCTTTTCTCCTGTCTCTTAGCCACAGCTCCACAATAGCAGGTGTTCTCCTTGGTTGCATCTGTGTGTGCCTGGCTCAGCAAAGGCCGGCCCTGTTGTACAGGGTTGATCTTGACCTTTGCTTTTTTTACATAGTCTTTACATTCAACATGAAAATTTACCTTTTCATTATGATACAAGTTGGTCTTCACCATGATCTGTGTGCTTGAAGTAGGTTTACTTGCTTTTTGGACACAGTCTGACAATGGGACCTCAGCCTGAAGTGTCTTTGAAGAGCACACAGGGGCAGCTGCTCTACTTGTGATCTTTTTACTAGGGAATGATGGGGGCAAGGGATTTTGTTTGACACTGAAGAGTGAATCGGTATAGTAAAGGGAATCAGAAACAGACTGAGAGTCCTCACTATTAAGCTGGGCCAAGGTTGGAGTTTTACTTATGACCTCTTCATCTTGGTAAGGGCTAGAAAAGTCATCAAGACCCAGGTAGTCCACTTCTTTTGTCCCCCAGATGTCACAGCTGGTTAGTTTGGTGTACTTAGTTAAGTCTTCACAGTATGTATCCCACTGTTCCCAGTTTGAGGTTAAAGCAGCCTCATTATCCAGGACATCTGTGAAAGACTCCAGATTTTCAATGTCTTTGCAGTCTTCCAAAGAAAGAAAGTTGTCTCTAGGATTCTGTTGATAATTCATCTCTCTATCCTAAGGAAGGTTTAAAATGGGAAATCACATACCATGCTTTAGGAAGAAAATATTCACCTCCATCCATACCTGCAAATATCAAAACAAATACTCTACCTCTGGTCTGTTTTAAGATAAAAAGCTACTGACAAACCTTCCCCTTACATCTATCTAAACACTTTCATTTCATTGGACAAGAAAAAGTGGGAAAATACACTCTTTGAAAAACTAAAGTACTAAAGTATGGGTCCAAACATCAAAGCCTCTTGTGATCTTAGAAGTTCTCTTTAGAAATTAAGTTCAAGTAAGAAGTAAATATTGAAGACCTAATCTTCATTACAGAATACCTCAACTTAAGGAGGAAATTAAATATAGAGGCAAAGAGCCCAGAGACCGCCAAAAGTTGACTGTAAAACTGTAAAACCTAGGTATTAATTCTTGGCATGGGATGTTAGATATATCCCTCATGCACTGCAAAGATGTGACTTTACAATGTAGCAAAAACATTCATAGAGTGATAGCACACACCATTAATGCACTCAGAAGGGAGAAACAGGACTGTCTCTGGGAGTTTGGGGCCAGGCTGGTTTACATAGTAAGTTCCAGGCTAGCCAGAGTTAAATGGTAAAACTGTCTCAAAGATAAATAAAATAAAATGTAGCTACATTCTATAGTCATGGAAAAAGAAGTTGAGCCCTAATGCACTAACACAAAAGACTATCCATCATACATTTTTGTTTAGAAAAAGCGAACTCCAGCTAAAAGAAGGCTCAGTGGTAAAGGCTTGACTCCAAGCCTGACCACCTCAATCAAACCCCTGGGATCCCCATGATGCAAGGAGAGAACCATCACCTAAACACATACACACAGACTAAATAAATTGGGGGGGCAAACTAAAGTATACAAGTATATTATCCATTCAAAGTAAAAAAATATATTCAAATGTGTACATATTCATCTTATCTGCTGGCATTAGTTACCTTTGGGGGAAAATCTGAAGAGTGGAGGCTCAGAAAGGGAATGGATTTTCAGTTTTCCAGTTTACTTTGTTCCATTTAATTTACAGTTTGCATTTATTTTACATTGGATTGTGTGTGTATGTCTGTATGTGTGAGAAGTTTCACTTAAGTAGTTTACATATATCATACCCCAGTTTTATTAGGCATAAAATTCAATTGTTTTTAATGAATTCACAGATGTGCACTCAAATTCACAATTTTTCAGCATTTCTGTGTTGTTTAAATTACATATAATTAAAATTGTATTGGGGCTAGGAAAAAAAATGGCACAGCAGTTAAGAGCACTTACTGCTCTTCTAAAGGAATCAAGCCAGTTTTCCAGGATGTTGTCTGGAAGCTCACAACCACATTTAACTCTCAGCTCCAGGGAGATTTGACACCTCTGGCATCTTTGGGCACCTTCATTCATGTGCACTGTTAAAATATAAATTATTATCCCCCTTTGGGCTAGGCATGGTGGCATAAGACTTTAATCTCAGCACTCAAGAGGCCAAAGTAGGCAGGTTATCTGTGAGGTTTGAGGCCAGCCAGTCTACATAGAAAGCTCCAGACCAGCCAAAGCTACAAAGTGAGATCCTGCCTTAAAAAAAAAAGAAATAAAAGGTGGGGTTGCAGAGATGGCTACAGTTAAGAGCACTTGCTGCTCTTGAAAAATAGCTCGGTTCCATTCCTAGCATCCACATGGTGGCTCACAAATGTCCAGTTCCACAGAATCAGACATCCTCTTCTGGCCTCTATGGACACTGCGTACATGTAGTGCATAGTACCCTATATACAAAATAAATTATTTTTCCCCCGTAGGAATTTTGTATCTACCTCAGAAACCTGGAGAAGCTTGGAGCTGCTAATTTGTCTCACCATCTCTACCACACATCTTATGTATGCATCAGTCCTTAGTTTGTGAGCTAAAAAGCCCTTTAACACACAGCTTACTTTCCTCATGAACAACTATACTTGAGGACAGATAACCTCTTCACATGCTACTTTAATCAATTTGGGTATCTTTCAGAAATTACTAGATTTAGTCACAAGAATCAGCCTGACTCCTAGTTATATCCTTTTCCTTTTCTTAAAACCTATTCTGTATGGCCCACGCAATCCTTCTTCCTCAGCCTCTCAGGTAATGGTTTTACCTGTTTGAGCCTCCATATCATGTGCATTATTTTCTCTTTTCAGACATTTATAAATAAAAACTCTATGACATCATTTTGATCTCAAATCAATTAAAACTAAAACCAAGAAAAGTTGCTTACCAGCTCATACATGAAATCTGGATCAGAACTGTTGGCTAAGAGATCTGTGCTCATCAAAGTCTGTTCTGAAAAGGTGTGGCTTCGAAAGGCATCCCCAAAAGGCGGGTCCATTCCGCTTACGCTGGGCTACAACAAAACCATTTTCACTTTAGGAGGTTAAAGACAGCTTCAAGTCCAACTTACTACACACGCCTGTCCTTATCCCAGGCACATAATTTATTTCAGGAAATAATTCTGTCTCTCCTATAGGGCATACCAAGATTTTTAACTAGCACTGAACATGGACCTATCTGTGAGGAAAACAGCCAAGATGTATAGAAAAAAGTCAGAACAGTGATTCTTAAAAACAACTCCTAAAAACTGAAGCTGGGTCACTAGAGACGGCATTTATTTGTTTATTTATTTATTTATTTGGCTACTTATTTAAGTTTTATAAACATTTCTTAAAATCCTTCTCTAACAAGACTGTTCTAATTTCCCTAAAGTAGAAATGTTCTCCTGTTTTCTTAGAGCTGAAGCAGTAGTAAGTCAGGTTTAACTATATTCCTGAATCCAATATCTTACTTTCCCAAAAAAAGATAATCTTGGACATCTTTTTATAATTTCAGTTTGAGGAGTGGGGAGAGATGTGGAGGTCAGAGGACAACTTGCAGAAGTCAGTTCTCTCTTTTCATCATGTGGGATAGTAGACTGAACTCAAGCCAATCAGGCTCTGTGGCAAGAGCCTTTAACCCACTGAGCCATCTTGCCAGCCCAATTTAGGTATCTTCAGTCCAACCAACATGAACAACACAATAGCCTCCTAAATCTCCAAGACACAGCTAGAAAAGTAGGCTTGATCTTCAGATTTCTCTCTTCTTTTTACATTTCATCATCTATCCAAACCACCTCAGCTGTACACCCTGGCGCAAATAAAAGCCACATTCTGAAATGTAACTCCAATAAAGAAATGAGGCCAGGTGGAGGTGACACATGCCTTTAATCCTAGCACTCAGGAGTCAGAGGTAAGAGCAGATCTCTGTGAGTTTGAGGCCAGCCTGGTCTACAGAGCATCTCAGCTCCAAGACAGGCTCCAAAGCTACAGAGAAACCTTGTCTCGAAAAGCCAAAAAATAAAGAAAAAAGAACAGAAAAGAAAAAAGAAGAAAGGAAGGAAGAAGAAAGCAAGAAACACTACTAACATTCCTCTTACTCTCCCACAAGGTAGTGCAGCAGAGTTCTATAAGGCATTAGTGGTCTACGCACCTATGTTCTCCTACCTGCCTTCTCACTGCTCTCCTAGCTACTCCCACATCAGCTGCTTTGTTTTGTTATAGTTTCCCCAGACCTTCTAAAACTTTGGGGTATTTCTTTCTAGAAAAAAAATTGTTTAAGAACAAGTTTTAGAGTCCTAATTCAAGTAGTCAATAAATAGCAAGCCATACCTTGTTTATTTAGACACAAACTCTAAAAAGGGACATGTGGTCCTTTTGTCACAGATATTGGGAGGGACACCAGCCTCTGGTCTTTTAAGTGTCAGTTACCAAGTCCTCTTCCTTACACTCTGCTGCAAAGTCACTAAACCATCCTCACAATTATTTTAGCGCTATGCACAGGGGACAGTCCTACACAGTCCCTCCTAGGTGTCCCTAACTGTTCATTATTTCTAGATTTCTTTCCAGCACTCACTCTGGGAGTGAGGGTGAAAATTAACCATGAGAAAGGAAAGGGGGAAAGTTTGAATAAGAAGAATGGGGACAAATAAGCTTCCACTTCTTATTTCAGTGATTGCCTCAAACCCAAAGAGACCAATTAAAAGTTGTCTCAGCTTGGTGTGGTACTGTATGTCTATGATTTAGGCAGTTTCAGGGCCAAAGCAGTAAGACGGCTATATTGAAACCAGTTTCACCTACACAGCAAGACCAGGTCAAGAAAGAGAGAGAGAATGAGAATATGAATGAGAACATATACCACTCTTAGACATGTTTACAGAACATATAGATGTGTGTGCTTCCATGTGTAAAACAGAATCACCACTTCTGAACTGTTGTAAAAGGAAAGGAAGAGTTGGGAAGCAAAATACCAGAATCAAAAATGGGATTTGGGTGGCAGATTAAATTTCTGGGTAATTCATTCTGTCCTCATAAACAGAGATGTAGCAACTAACCTACTTACTCACCATGCTCCTTGTGTCAAGCTCATTGACGTATTCAAGGCTACAGCAAATGAGGAACAAGAGAGCATGTACTCACATCTAGGTGAGGGCAGAAATAAGCTATCTTCGAAGCTAGTGTGTCAAGCTGTGTTAAGATGCAGAAAGGGCAACACTGTGCCCTTTCTACCATCACAGAGAATCAAAATGTACACTCCTCCACATGTGGTTTACCTGAGGCATTTCCAAGCCCAGATCCTGTGAGTCCAATTCCAAACTTCTTCTTTGTCTTGTTTGTAAATTCCTTTCCAGCTTTACTTTTAATTCCAAGATCAAAGATGATTCTCACAATAAACAGCACGTTTTCCCAGAATGCCTTCAGTTCAATTGCTTGGGTCACCACTTTTTAAAAAAAATAATTTTGTAGTTCTGTCAAATAACAGAAAGTAATTTCACTGAGCTCCATTGAAAACAAGTTGACCTTTCAAAAGAACATTAATAAAGAACACTGTGCTTTAAATAAGTCTTATAGTTGAATTTTCAAGATTTTTTTTCATTTTATAGTATCTACTATTCTTAAGTATACCCTTTAACATTGTTTATTTCTAAAATAAGGTTGGTCAATAATCAATTAGCAGCTGAAAGCAATGACATACACCTATAATCCCAGCACTCTGGAGATGAGATAAAAAGATCACAAGGTTGGGCTACCCTGAGCTAAAGAAGGTTTTAAGCCAGTCCAGGCTACTCAGAAAGACTCCATATCAAATAAGCAAGCAAGTAAATAAATAAATCTGTAACAGTCTTTTTAAAACACTTTGATATATCCTCATCCTTTCTGTGATTTGAAAACTATTTTAGAGTCAAGCTCTCATTCCCTCCATCATCTTGTGAAAACCCATCATAACATTTACTATAAACTGACTGTGAGAGTGAACTCCAGTTTCATCTCTTGTAACTCTACACCTGTCATACAAACAGGAAGAGAATTTAACATACCTTCTACATTAAACATCACATCTGTAAGTTCACGAACATTATCCTTCGATTTATACATAAAAGCTGTCCTTTAAAAGTTACTATTTTAGGCTACAAGGTGCTCTCTAGTTACTGCCCAGCCCAGTGACTTCATGGGCTATGGAAATATACTCAAACTATCACCCCTAAAGAAAGAAAAAATTGCTCCATTTTTATGGCCTGCATGTGGTAAATGGGACAAGAACTACCTTCAACAGTATTTCCAAGGGGTGGGCTAAGCTGACTGCAATCACTGGGCATGAGATCTTGAAGAAGTGGAGGCTTTCTTCCCTTGTTTATGAAAACCTTAATGGAGAGAAACTGAAAAGCTACACCCAACTGCATCCTTTCTGGAAAGCGATTCTCAGAGTATGATCCTAGAACCATCAACATCCACCCAGATGCATTAGAAATGCAGAATCACAGGCCTTAACCTTACCAGTAGAACTTAAACTGAAGGTGTGGAGCTCAGCAGTGCAGTTTAATAGATCTTCCTGATCTCCCTAGGGGCTAAGAACCAGTGACCTGCTCTTGCTTTCATTCAGTTCATTCAGTCCAGACACAATGTCACTTCTTAAAAAAAAAAAGAAAAGAAAAGAAAAGCCATCACTCCTTACATTGAACTGTCTTCTTAGGTTCTCACATTCAGGAGATTAGAGGACAAGAGAGGAATACTGTTCAAGACTGACTGCTTGAACAAATGAGAGAAGAGACTACTTGTTCTACTTAATTAGGCTAATGAACTAACAGTCATTTGTATTTCATGGATGTCTGTTGGCCCTTCCACAGCTGGCTCTCTCATCTACTTATACTGGTCCAGCTGAGGAAACACTGGCAAACGTGGTAGGCCCAGAAACAGAGTCCACAATGCTTTCCAGTCCAGTCAACAGTCTAAGAGAGCAGTTCTCAATCTGTGGGTTGCGACTCCTTTGGCCTTTGACAATTCTCTATCTCCATAAATATTGACATTACGATTCATAAGAGCAGCAAAATTATAGCTATGAAGTATCTACAAAAATAATTTTATGATTAGGGGTCACCAGAACATGAGGAACTGTATTAATGGTCACAACATTAGAAAGGTTGAGAGCTGCTGGTCTAAGGAGATAAAATATTATGCAGAACCCTGACAGACAAGCTTTTTTTTGCTCAGGTAGCCTGATGGGGCCCTGCAAGTATATAGCCTACTACTACTCTCCCTCTGATTACTGTGGGAAGAAAGTCATGTCATCTTTTCTAGACCTATTATTTAGTTCCAAGAAGGCAATTCCTTCATGCTACGCCTTTCAACTAAATTAACTAGTAAAATCCTGGCAATCTACATAACCTGACTATGGGGCTGTTACTTACTAAAATCTGAAACTTACCATTATAAGCACCAAGGTTTGACACTGTGGAAAGAATGAAGTCCTAGTCAACATATACTTACTGGTGTCTACTAATGATGCTACCCTAATAGCCTGATCTAGCAGAGAAGCCAAAAAAGGGCAGGCTTTGTTAGTCACAGTTTTCACTTGGATATTACACAGCACTGGGTGATAACAATTTAAGGACTCAGTTTTGTCATCTCTAAAAAGGGGGAAAAGGAAAGGAGAAGGGAAGGGGAAAGGAAGGAAAGGGAAGGAAAAGAAAACACGTAATTGGCATGATGTCATGTTAGTAATGCTAGCTACCCAGAAAGCCTGAAGCAGAGGGTAGTGAATTCGAGGCCAGCTTGGGAAGCATACATAGCAAGAGACTCTAGCTCAGAGAGAGGGAGGGAGGGAAAGAAGAAGGAAGAAAAGACAATGGATTATATGACACGAAAGCAGAAGGGGGGATTATTTAGAAGCATGAATGAATAGAACACTGGGAGAAATGGATAAGAATGAAGTATAATTACACATATATACAAAAGTGGTTTAATAAAACACATTACTTTGTAAGCAAAGGCTGACCAGATAGTTTAGTGGGCAAAGGCACTTGCTTCTCAAGCCTGATTTTCATCCACAGATTAAGTGGAAGGAGAGAAGTGACTTCAAAAAGTTGTTCTTCCTAACATCCACATGTACTCCTTGGAGCATGTACATGAGAGTGCAAACAAACAGAGAGAGAGAGAGAGAGACAGAGAGAGAGAGAGAGAGAGAGAGAGAGAGA
>LOEQ01000428.1:630398-648694 GCA_001685075.1 Bramus lutescens | reverse complement strand
CTTAAAAAAAAAAAAGACTGATGGGGACCAAACTGAGTCTAAGCTTGCTAGGCAAGCTCTCTATCACTGAAATGCCCCTCCATCCCTATAAACAATGCTTTATTATTTGTCTTTCTTACAGCACAGCACAGGGGCAGTATCTCGTTTACAAGATACAGCTTGCAAGCAGGCTCCTTCTGTACAAACAGGTGCTGTAAATACCTGTTGAAAAGCATGGGGGATGGGCTGGAGAGATGGCTCAGAGGTTGAGAGTACTGGCTGCTCTTCCAGGGGACCTGAGTTCAATTCCCAGCAACCACATGGTGGCTCATAACCATCTGTAATGAGGTCTGATGCACTCTTTTGGCACGCAGGTTACATGCAGGCAGAACATTGTGTACATAATAAATAAATCTTTAAAAAAAGCAAAGCACTGGGGGCTTAGTTATTCTCAGCTTCGTAAGTCATACTTCCTTAAACACCGGCTTTTACAAAAGTCTACTCTGCTTGTTCCATTTTGGGGTGGCAGCCCATGGTAGTAGTGCTCTTGGATCAGTGTGAAGACACTTTGAAAACCATGCCAAAATCCTGATGATAGTCTCTAAAGAGACTCTTGTTTGGAGGGAAGAACACTGGGCCTTTCTTTAAGCTGTGTGGGACCCCAGCACATTCATGGCCCTACATTCCCACTTTCTATGTGGGCAGAATCCACATCAATACTCCCCTTTCATCGTCCCACATGGTCACTGTGAGCACCTACACAAAAGGAAGCCAGAGAGAGGCCTCACACCCTGAAGGGTCTGAACTGCCCAGCCAATGCTGTTCACACGTTCTCTGTGAATCGACTGCTTTCTCCTGACTCAGAATAGTTGCTGTGTCTCCATAAACCTGAGCTCACTTCCCCTGATCCTGAATGCTTGGGGTGGAAGATGGGGGACGGGATGTACTTATACAGCTTGAAGGAAGTGCTAACTTTCTGACAACAGTCCATAAGAAACACAACCCCCTCCCCAAATATGAGAGTAATGCACACTCTGTGACAACCTGAAAACTATACAAAACTATGAAAGAAGTGATCGCAGTGATACTGGGGACAACTTCCTACCACGCAGTTTTCTGTGGTCAGACATTGACAATATGGAAGGGCTGTCTTTTAATATTCTGTTATCTTTAGTTGGGAAAGTAATTGCCATGGTTTCTTTTTATTAAGTTGTTACATTTGTGTTTGTTGAGACAGGGTCTTGCTATGTAGTACAGGCTGGTCTGGAATTCACTCTGCAGCCCAGGATGTCCCAAATTTGAGACCCTCATATTTCCAAAGGGCTTACAGGCATGTATCATATTTGCATATATATATATTTATTTATTTATTTTTTAGGGGCTGCAATGATGACTTAGTGGTTAAGAGCACTGCTGCACTTCCAGGAGACTTGGGCTTGGTTCCTAGCACCCACATGGTAGTTCACAACCATCTGCAACTCCAGTTCCAGCGGATCTGATGCCATCTTCTGGCCACTGAGGGCACTGCACACACATGGTGCCCAGAAATACATGGAGACAGAACATCCATATATATATAATTTTTAAAAAAGTTTTAAAAAGTTAAAAATAAAACTTGTTTTTATGTATATTTGTCCATACGTCTACACAGCACACGTATGCAGGTGCCTGATAGGTCAAAAGAGGGTATCAGATCTCCTTACTGGGTTATGAGCAGTTGTGACTGACTGATGTGGGTTCTGAGAATGAACTTGGGTCCTCTGGAAGAGCAAGAAGCACTTTTAATCTTCAAGTCCTCTCTTTAGTTCCCCACACAAGCCTTTTAATAGATTACATCTTTGCTGGAGAATGTGCTGAAAAAGTAAAAAAACAAAAATAAATGAAAATCACTTGAAGTCATTTAAAGGTACAGTGGTTTTGATGAGAACAGCTCTGTAGGCTTGTGTTCGAATACTTGGTCCCAGTTTGTAGAGCTGTTTGGGAAGGGGTAGAGGGTGGCCTTGCTGGAGGCGGCGAAGCTTTCAAAGCTTATCACCATCCCCACGAGCCACTTCCTTCCTGTTTGTGGGTAAGATGTAAGCTCTCAGCTGCTGCTCTGGCAACATCCCCACCTGCCGGCTACATGCTCCCTGCCGTGATGGTGATGGACTCTGGACTGTGGGTTCCCAGTACATGGGTCCTTCCATAAGTTGGCTTGGTCATTATGTCATGAAAGCAATAGGAAAGTAACTAATATAGGAGGGGGACACTAGCTTTGTTGTTTTTTTCCTTTCCAATCTTTTCCAGAGAGGCGGTTCTAAACAGAACTGATCTTCTGGTCTTAAATGTGATGGTGGGAGCAACAGCTTCTGTTTATCTATCCTCTTGCTTTATCTGTAAGAACTGTGTACCACCACACATCCTGGATAAGCCTTTGGTCTGGGACGACAATGCTGTTTCCAGCTGGGCCAGGATATAAATATTCTTTATGTAGTATTTTGTGTCTTTTTAAGCCGGGTGGTTTAAAATTACAGGTTTTCTACAACTTTATCCACTGAAGTAGAAAGCTCTAGAAGGGATGCAACATGGGAAATAACACATACTTGTTGCTTAAGTCTCCATTTACACTGTAAATACATCTGTTCTCCAAACAGTGTGGGGTATAATCACTCCAAAATGTTTAGATCTAACAAAGCATTGACTTTTAAAGGAAGACTTACTTTTATTTTACTTGCAAGAATGTTTGCCTACATGCACATCTGTGTACCATGTGGTGCCCGGTGCCCACAGAGTGACAAGAGGACCTCAGACCCCTAGAGCTGGAGTTACAGGTGGTTGTGAGGCAACCACTTCAAGTGGGTGCTGGCAACCAAACTTGGGTGCTCTGCAGAGCAGCAAATGCTCTTAACCACTGAGCTGTTTCTCCAGCCCACCGCTGATGCTCATGCTTTGGAAGATAAAATCCAGTAATTCATTGACTCAGCAATCATTTCAAAGCTAGGTGTGGTAGCCATGCAGGTAACCGCAGCACTCACAGGGCTAAGACTGAAGAAATCCATCAAGTTAGAGGCCAACCTGGGGCTACACAGGAAGAGCCTATCTCAAGGGGTGGGTTAATTTCTAAATTCCAAATTTACTTTGCTATGACCAAAATGCCTTCCTTTGCTAAAAACCTAGAGAGACACATAAAAAAGTTATGTTTGAAGCCACATTAAAAAAAATAAAAAATATCAAGTTGGCCAGTGACAAAGCTACAAAAAAGGGCTGGGGGTTGGGTGTAGTTTGGGGACAAATACTTGCTAAGCATGTGCAGGGCCCTGGGGTCCATCCATAGCAACTGGTGGGCTCTTCCAGAGTATGCTAGAACTACTTCCTCCCTGGGGTGATACGTAGTAGAATATGCAAGGCAGGAAGGGTGAGGTCCAACCACTCCTGCTATGATCGATCGCTGGGCTCAGGCCCGGCACAGGTGCCTTTTATTGATGTTTCTGGAACCTTCGGAGTCAAATGACCTATCAAAAGTGAAACCTAGGTAGGAAGAATAAAACCAAAACAGTCAGCTGTCGCTCTGGGTCTTATTTTAATAGGGAATGCTGCCAGCATGCCCAGAGGATTTGGGCATTTACTGGGCAAATGTTCTGTGTGTATTGTTCTCATTTACCAATCAGCCTCCCCACCATTTGGTCACAGCTTTGTGTAACAGAAAAAGGCAGGTAGAAGCTGGCTGTGTTGGCTCACACCTGTAATCCCACCTCTCAGAACACTGAAGCCTTCCTCGGATACGGAGTTCAAGGTCAGCTCAAGTGAGGTGAGCAGAAGGCATCCCGGGCACCACTAAACAGACAGAAAAATTAAAGTTTCTTAAATAACAGGGGATCAAGGTTAAATTGATTTCTTCGGCAAACAGAACTCAGCAAGCTTCCCCTCGATCTGAACCTATTTCATTATCCCTTTATCTCCAAGCCACTGACACAGCTAAGTGAGGGCGCAGGGCTGCACCTGACCTTTAGAGTCTTGCAAGCACTCTGTCTGAACAGTCTGTCATCTCAGGCTCAGCCAAGAGGAATTCCTTCTCCTCCAGGTATCTCACTGCCATATTTCACACAGGTGCTATGTGGCCTCAGGGGGGGAAAGTCACAGGAGGGCTGAGAGAGGACAAAGCTGTAGGTCCAGGCCCCTCATGTCCCTTGAGGGCTCCAGAGAAGACAGTCTACAGCACAGCCATCCACACCTNCTGGCATGGCAGAGCCCTGGAGCCTCTCCCATGCACACCTGTCGTTCTCAGTGTTGTCGGCACAAGTAACACACCAACCATCACTGCAGGAAATGCCCCCACCCAACTGAAAACAGGATCACAAGCAAATCAGCAGTGTAATTCAGGCCACTTCCTGATGGGTAATTTGATTAGAACAAGGGAGAAGCATAAAAGTGGATCAGTAAAAACAACCCACAGACACCAATCAGCCCAGCACCTTTCAACTACGTTACCATTAAGCTACCATTAAGCCACCGACATTGATGAAAAGCACCCCCAAAGCTGTCCTCCACCATCACTGCAAGGCATGCCACAGCTAATGTTTTTCTCCACCCGACCAAGTGCAGCTACCCTGACAGGGTTAAATGTGATACAGCTTGAAAAACCCCCGCCGCAAAGACACTGAGGCCGACTCGGTGGTGACACAGGAGGCCCTGTCTTCTGCAGCAATCGATTAAGCAGATGCTTCAGTCTGCTGGAAGGGGGGGGCGGTTTACAAACCAGTGGGAAACAGGTTTCGGGTGATCATCAGTGACAGTGGGCTGCAGGGCTTCGCAGGGAACCCCTGGGCATGGCTGCAGCAGAGGAACACTTCTGAGCATTTAGAGCTGGAAGACTGCGGAGTCCTGCATACCGGCTATAACCACCAGCGTGGCTTTCTTAAACAACAAATAGTCATTAAAGGTCACACAAGTTGCTCTAGAGGAAGGCACCATGGTTATCTGTAATGGCAGATTCATTTCCTAACGAGATATCCAGGGCAGGCTACTTACTGGCCAGTCTGAGTGAGGCAGGACGGCCATGGATAACGTGCTTTTGGGTGGAAATTCTAAAGCATAGATCCTGGAGCTGGAGAGATGGCTCGGCAGTGAAGAGCACTTGGCTGCTCTTCTAGAGGAGCCTGGTCTGGTTCCCAGCATCCACATGACTGCTCATAACTATCTGTAACTCCAGTTTCGGGGGTCAAATGCCTTCTTCTGATCCCCAGGGGAACTAGGCACACATGGTATAGACATACATGGAGACAAATCACTCATATGCATTACCATGGTAACCAGCTTCAAATCTTTAGTATTTTATAGAGTCCATGAAATTAACTAAAGAGGTTCTTTGGGGGCCACTGAGGTGACTCAGTAGGTAAAGGGGTATGTGCTGCTAAGCCTGACAACCTGAGTTCAATCCCCATGACTGACATGGTAGAAAGAGAGAAAACAACTTTTGCAAGTGACCTCCACATGCATACCCAGGCATATACAGCCATTCCTCCCAAAAAACAAATTTAGTAAAGGACATTTTTAATTAAAAAGAACAGTTTCCTTGGTTGGGAATATAAAGTGTAGAGGTACCTAGTTCTAATAGGATCCCATCTAGGGGTGGGGACAGGACAAGAGCGTGGTTAAACAGAACCCAGGGCACATACTAGGCCATCTACACTGAGCTACACCCCTAGCTAAACTTTTAGAATAACTTTTAAGTTCAAATAACAGCAAAAGATTAGAAATCTACCTAGGCGATAGGACCCCTCACCTACCCTAGGTGTGTGAGGCCCTAGGTTCAATCCCCAGTATGTGGGAAGGGTAAAAAGCAGGGCAGAGTTAAAACTGAGATAAAGGAAAACAGAAGAAAGCTGGCAGGAGAGACAGAGGATCATAAATTCAAGGTCAGCCTGAAAATTTTAACTTTGGGTCAACGCGTAAGAAAGAGAGTAGGAGAGATACTTCAACATGAAACTCTCCACTCTTGCGTGGTCTTAAGGGCAGAAGCAAAGAGTCCAGACAGCCCAGGACGACTAGAAAAGCGCAAACTGCAAAACAGGAAATAGCTCTTGGCTAGCTGTCAGAGAACCATGAACTGCTGAAAATTCAATCTATTTTAATTTTGAGTTTCTTTCTTAAAACTCAGAGTCTGGGTAAGACCCTGGTTCAATCCAGTGCCACAAAACAGCCCCTAATTTAGCAATTACATGTCCACTACTAAAACATCCCCTGGCTCAAGCCTTAATCACCCTACATCTCTTTTGTCCTATTTCTGGGAATGTGATAGTCCTACCCACGGCCATATTTACTGTCTTGTCCATGTGACTGGACATTGTCCTCAACTTGCATACCACCAATAATATCTTTAATTTTAAAAAGACACAGTCTTTCTGTGTTGCCTGGGCTGGCTGCCAAGTCCTGATCTCAAGTGACTCTTAGCTCAAGGAGCAGGAACCAAGCTGTATGTACCTGCTTCTCACTGTCACTTCCAAAGGTCAAGCATGACATTATGTAACAACTCTATGCATAGGGACCATCTCTCTTCAAACAGCTTGTGAGTTCTTGAGCATGCAGGGACTCCGATTCCAATATTTTTGCTTCCTCCAACACCTTGCCTGCAGTAAGCTCTCAAATGGTTACTGAATGATCAAGAAAAGTACTTACCAGTCTTCAGGCGTCTCACACTACAAGGCCCAGATTATATATCCAACCTAAGGTCAGACAACAACCTTATTTTTAAAAGGCATTATCTAGAGACAGAAGAGCTTAGAAAATCAAGCTTTTTAAACACCGGAGCCAGGTTTCCATAGAAAGAAGAAAAATAATTTATTCCAAAGATGTAGAAGTAAGAAATTCATCCTGAAAATAGAGCTTGGTGTACATCTGCTGGGGTAGAGCTTCTGTTGAGCGGGCATGCCTGACTGCCCCACTGAGTCTTATTTGTCTTGCAGCAATATTGAACACATCGCTGACTCTCATGTTGTGAGCTGGCAGAGGCCATATTCAAAGCCACAGGCTCCAGGACAAGAGTAACAGATTTCTCAGAATAGCATCTTTTCTCTCAGCGGAGTGCAGACACATCTCATAGTCAGCTAAGTAAGTAGGCACATAATTCATCAGAGTGTAAAAAAGGCGAAGGAAAAAATACTGTCTTGCAGAGGAAGGTCTTCAAGTGTAAGGCAGGTAACACCCAAAGTAGGCTACTGGAGAAGATGATCTGGGTGTGGAGGTGATTTTGCATCTAGAAGGTACTCTCTCTGTGACCTGCAAAACAAAACAGCTCTAGTAAGTTAAGATCTTCTAACATCTAGGTCCTTCACCCTTCTTCAAAAGGGTAGAAAGGGGTCTGGAGAGATGCCTTGGCAGTTAAGAGCACTGGCTGCTCTTCCAGAGGACATAGGTTCAATTTCCAAACACAGGGTGGCTTACAACCATGTGTAACTCCAGTCCTAGGGGACCTGATGCCGTCTTCTGGCCATCAAGGGCATTACACACGCAAGCAGGCAAAACACCCACACATAAAATTAAAAAATGGGGGAACTAAAAGTAACCAGGCCTGCAACCCCAGCTGCCTAAGCAACTTAGTGAGATCCTTTCTCAAAATAAAAAGTGAGCAGAGTGTCGTGGCTCACACCTTTAACCCAGGAGGCAGAAGCAGGTGGATCTCTGAGTTGGAGGCCAGCCTGGTCTACAGAGTGAGTTCCAGGTGAATCAGAACTACATAGTAAAACCCTGTTTCAACAACAACAAAAAGTAAAAAGAAAGATTAGGGATATAGTCAGTGTCAAAAAAAATTTTAAGCAAAGTCAGGCATGGTGCACATAATGCTAGCTAGCACCCAGGAGGCTGAAGTGGAGGGTTGTGAGTGTGAGGCTGGCCTGGGCAATGCAGTGAGACTGCCCCATCTCCTCCCCAGCACGGTTAACCAAACCTCAGGTAAAGCCCAGGCTTACTCATCACACAGGTTTGGGCAGGTTCTAGAGAGGTCCAATTTCCAGGGGCATCACTATCATGTAACTACACAAACAGCAATGTCACTTACCAAAAGCAGGAAGCACGAAGCTGGCTAACACAAGGAGCTGGAGCTTAGCGAGCTCCTGTGCTTTCTGCTTCCCCTTTCAGAGCAGGCAGCTAGCTGCCAATATGGGCACTCTCCGTTCTGCCTTTGTTGTCCCACTGACTAGCAAGCTTCTTATCTTACCCTCAGCACTCTAGGCTGCCTTTCAGGCTGTTCCTCGTTCAGACACCAGGCACAGGTGACAATGACAACACCACCCATGTAAAGATGGCAAATGTTTAGTGTCAGCTTCTCCACACACCGGGCTGCTTGGTAGTAGGAGGGTGTTCTTACAGTAGGCAGCTCTGGGACCACACAGATGGCTCAGCAGCTGAGAGTGCCTGCTGCCGGGCTGGAGAGCTGACAAGGCCAGGCTCACAACCAAAAAGACAAGAGTGCTTGCTGCTCTTCCAGGACCACAGTTCGGTTCCTGACAACTCCATTAGGAGGCTCACCAACTGCCTTCTGGAGCCCCATTAAGACCCACTGCAGGATACTGCAAACAACATGCATTCAACTCAGCATTTAATTAGAGGCAGACCTGGGACTGTGGCTCCCTGACAGAGGGCATACTCAGCATGCCCTGGACTCTGAGTTCTATCCCCAACACCAGAAAAACGAAAGAGGAAGTGGGATAACCCAAGGATTGTTTTTGCAGTGCACTAGGAGAGCAGCACCAGGTCAAGGTGGCCACTGCCAGAATAAGACTAACCCTTGTGGTCTCCAGTTATTTCCTGAGCATGCCTGGCCTGGCAAAACAGCTGCTCTGCAGAGACTGTCCTGAGAATGCAAACATTTCTGTGGAAGTCTTCTGACACTGAGAGACCTACTCACCCTTTGGACTTTTTTTTTTTTTTAAAGACTTATTGTCCTTCACTTTTGTTGTTGCTGTTATTTTTCAAGACAGGATTTCTTTCTGTAGCCCTGGCTGATCTGGAACTCACAGAGATCCTCCTGACTCTGCCTCCCGAGTGGGCCTTCACTTTAATAAACACACACAACTGAGAGCTACTTTTCATTCAGCCTCAAAGGCAACTGTTGAACTCCAGCTATGAGTGGTACTACAAGGCATGGCGCCATGGGTGGATGAGTCCACCAGGAAGCAGAGTCTTCCCCATGATGTGTAAATAACTAGCTGTGGGTACAGCTGAACAGTCACTCCAGAATTCACAGTCCTGTTTTGTAAAACAAATGAATCACTAAGGTAACCAAGAGAGAAAACTGAGAAATATGATGGGATGGATTATATGTGTGGGGTGGTGGGGGGACTGAGAAAGCAGCTTAAAAATTCCAAGGTCAGAATGAAGAAACCCATTCAAAAAAGGGTATGTGAATGAATGTGTCTGTCTCCTGTTTCTAAATCTTTTCTAAAAGTTTAGAAACATTTTCAAACTAATTCTTTATTATAATATGCAAAGGTAGTCTTATTCAACCACAAAAGCTAAGTCAGTCGAAGGGGCAGGCATTTAACTATTCAAGGCAATGTACCAAATGAGTGACTAAAAATTAGAAAGTTAAATGCATCTAGAGATGAAAGAACTCATTTAGACACAGTGGCCAGGGATAGGCTGTGGTAGTAAACTCCTTTAATCCTAGCACTTGGGAGGCAGAGGCAGGAGATCTTTGTGAGTTCAAGGCCAGCCAAGTCCACAGAGTGAGTTCTAGGATAGCCAGGGCTACACAGAGAAACCCTGTATGGAAGAAAAGAAAAATAAGAAGAAGAAAAAGAAAAAGAGCAAAAAAGAAACAGTGGCCAGGAAGCAAGCACATGATTGCCAGGCTGAGTCCTGAAACATGCGAAGCATTAAGAGATGGTAAGCGCTGAGGCAAAGGCAGCACCACATCCAGAGGTACACTGCTGACCTCCCTTACAGGAGGGCGGTGAGAGGCAGAAGAGCTAAGTATGAGGTAAGAACAGGAAAACAGCAGGCCTGGAACCACCAGGTCAGGAGCAGAGGATCGGAAGAAAAGAGGCACAGGAGGTTCCAGGGCAGCCTGGGACCATGGTGGAGAGCTGCCTGGAGCCTGCAGACCAATGCTCTCATTCTTCACTTTCCTGCTTCTGTACTCAAGGGATCTTTGATAAAAGCTATGAACTTACTCCTCACAGTACATCTCAAGGGGATGGCTTAGTTTTTTACAAACACTGCTGCTTTCACAGAGGACCCAAGTTCAGCTCCCAGCACCCACATGGCAGCTCACAAGTGCCTGTAACACCAGTTCCAGGGGGATCTGATGCTCTCTTCTGGTCTCAGGCACTCCACAGATGTGATGCAGACACACAAGCAAAGCATTTACACACTGTGTGTGTGTGTGTGTGTGTGTGTCGCAGGTGGAGAATACGGCTCAGCTGTTCTGAACACCTGACACTAACTTTCATTTAATGAAGTAACAGAGAAAGGAACAAATCAGATGACAAGTGTCCTGCCACTTAGTCATTAAATTTTTGCACCCTGCCACTGTTTACCACTTGGATTCTCAGAATTAAATAAAAGCTACAGTTTTGAAGCCAGCTTTCTCTTTGTTCTGTGCTGTTTGAGAGAAGGTCTCACTCTGTATGTAGCCTAGGCTGGTCTGGAACTTGCCATACAGACCAGGCTGGCTTTGAACTTATTATCCTCCTGCCTCTGAAATAAGTGCTGGGATTATGGGCATGTACTACCATTCCCAACCTTTGGAAGGTGCTTATTTCCCTATCTCCAAAGCATTCTAAGACACGAATTTAAAATATTTTAGACACTTCTTCTAGTTGCTGAGTGTTACAAGGCTAAGAAACTCACTTTCTTTTTTTTTCTTTTGGTTTTGTTTTTTGAGACAGGGTTTCTCTGTAGCTTTGGGGCCTGCCCTGGAATTAGCTAGTAGACCAGGCTGGCCTTGGACTCATTGAGATCCACCAATCCACCTGCTTCTTCCTCCTGAGTGCTGGCTGGGATTAAAGGTGTGCACCACCACTGTCCGGCAGAATATTCACTTTCAATCTGTGTCAGAAGCCTGTGTGCAAGTTTAATTTCATCAAGGACACACACCCCAAGAAAGAGAGAGAGAGGGGAACAGATCAGAGGAAAACGTGTAGGACTTGGTTTTCTCTTCCAGCAGGTGGATCCCAGGATTTGAACTTAGGTCTTCAGGCTTGGCAAGTGCTTTTACCCACTGTGCCATCTCACCACCCTAAATTATGTTTTAAAAAGGCAGGGTAATCATGGACTTTAAAAGAATCTTATGGGTAAATCCCTAAAATACACGTCAAGAGAATAGTTTGTTCTACTCATGCCCTTGTTCTTCAGATCATACTTTCAAACTACCATCTGTTTTTCAGTTGTCTTCAAGTGGCCATGAAGTTCTGAGGAAAAGGTCACAGCAAACACTCTAGCTGATGGCTGACATGTTCACGTGAAAGGGCAAGGGCATAGTCACCTTAGTGCCTGGGCACTGTGGAGCTGTCTTCATCCTCAAGGCCAGTGGTACTTCAGATACCAGATGGTTTCATTTTTCAACTGTGGTCCAAAGAGAGGGTTGAGCTGGGCCAGAATTGCAATCAGCCAACTAAAATTCGGTGGGGAGGAACAAGAGCAAAAAGTGATGAAATTGGCTAGAACATAACCATTTTCATACACGATGGAAAACAACTTTAGTGTACTCCATTCTGGCCCAGCCTTCACTGCACACTGCTCCTGGGAGATGGCTGACCAGGAAAAAAATCCTAGGTTGCACTGGGCCCGCATCTGAGATGATCCACAAAGCAGGGAGGCTCCATCCCAGCTGAGTTGCTGCCATTCTTTGATGATGTTATCACTGTACTAAGTATCTGGGCTTTCCCCAATCATGACATCCTTACCACCAAGCCGATTCACCTCCTCACCATTTGTCACACCTCAGCTTCCTTTTTATCTTCCTTAGTGTGCAGGCATTAAGGCACTATTTAAGGGGTACAGCTAAGATCCGATTTCAGTCCACCAGGTTCCTAATCACCATCGCGATCAATGGCAAAGCATTTCATGGACCCCATCACACAGAACCAAATGGGCATTTACTTCTGCACCCAAATCATAAGCTGTGTCTCTGTTATACACAAATTACAGAGGACATACCAACAGAAACTAAAGCACCATGGTTAATTTTAAATTTTTCACGTTGTTCACAGAGTTCCGATGAGGTATTTCATGGGACCAACGAAACTTGAGAATCACCGAGAATGGATGAAAGCAAGGAATAAAAAGAAAAGCAGCCTGCAGGTATCTGGCTAGTCAACCATTCTGTTTTCCTTATTGAACAAATATTTAATGAGCAGTTACTAAGTCCCAGGCATCAGGGACACAGAAAAGATGACATGTCACTCTCCTCAGAGATCTTATGTATATATCAGATGGTAACTGCTACAGAGAGAAGAAAAGCAGGGGCAATGGGGCTGCAGGTGTGGCCAAGTGTGAGGACCTGACTTTCCAAACTCCATTTTAAAGAAGGGGCTTCATCTTAAACCATAAAATGAGCTGGGGGTGGGCAGATCTCAGCTCCAGAAATGTGCTGTGATAGCAGAAATTTGAACACATACCCTAAAAATGGCCAATTAAGCCAGGCGGTGGTGGCGCACGCCTTTAATCCCAGCACTCGGGAGGCAGAGGCAGGCAGATCTCTCTCTGTGAGTTCAAGATCAGCCTGGTCTACAAGAGCATCAAGGTCCTGTCCGACCAAAGCTACAGAAAAACCCTGTCTCAAAAAAAAAAATTTTTTTTTAAAAAAAGGCCAATTAAGAAGATAGGGAGCAGGGTCATAAAATTTAACGAGGTCCAGATGTTCTTGGGAGGCATCCTGTCCTTGAAGATACCTTGTCAGTTATTAATGGCTCTTGGTTACGTTTTTCGCTCCCCAAAACTGACCAATGGCTTCAGAAACTACCTTATCCTATGTACTCTTTACCCAATCCCAAGACGACAGGACATGAACTTCCCTGAATACAGTGTTTCTCCTTTAAAAGTTCTTCCCTCCCAGGGCTCCCTGCCACACTTTCTGCACCCACCATGCTGAGGTGCTGGAGAGGTGTTGGTCCAAACTTGAGTTTGAATTAAAAGCCCTCATGTAATTTGCATCGGAAATCCGGCTCTGTGAATTCATTTGGGGACCAGAAACTTGGGCATAGCACAGGAAAGGAGGAAATATCTGAACAGACCAGAATGATGCCGAATTCATGCTGTGTTTACTTCCTATTCTGGACTTGGGAGTCTGTTGGATCGGATCGTGACTTTGGTGAGTAGGAGTGGAGGGGGTAAATGTGGGAGTGTGAGCGCTGATAAACAGAAGGGTGAGTTTTGGGGGCGTCCTCCATGCTATCGACCCCCTCGAACGCACATTAGGGTACTGCTTTCTGGGAAAAAGGAGACAGACAGCCATTGTAGCCTCTTTCTAAACTCCCCCCAAGGACAAGGGCCGGCCAAACCCAACTAGGGCCATTATCAATTGGGTCTCTCCTCCTTTGGCTGCCATTTTTTGGAACCCTTCCAATCACAAGACCAAACGGCCGGTTCTGACTGGCAATGCAGAGAAGCAGCAGTACAGTACAGGGAGCTGGTGCCCACAGACACACGGTGTCTGCCTTCTCAGCCCACAAAAGGTCGCTTTGTGCCGAGAAATGGGATCCAGGGGGAAACCAGGCCAGAACAGATCCTTAGGCTGACTCACTTTACAAAGAAAGTTAACTCAGATGAGAGACTGCCTGATCGCCCTTAGAACTAGGGGATTAAGCATAAACACAACACCAAGCCTTCCTACACACACACATACACACAGTGGAGGTGTGGACAACACAGACAGATACTGCACTGCAGAAGAGCTCTGAGGCTAGAGAGTCATGGAAAATTCCACACAAGTCCAGGGTTTCCCCAAGGCCAGCAGGAGATACAAACTGCCCTTAAGGAACAGTCCTGTGCTTCATAAGAGACTGACCTCACTGACAACACTTAGAAACAATAAATTAAAAAGATACACTAGCCCCCACAATGTCCCCACAAGTGTATAATAAGCAATAAAGACATCATCTAGGGGCTGGACACATGGTTAAGTGGTTAAGGGCTCTTAGGGGTTAAATGAGGCTCTTGTGGAGGACCCAGGCTTTGTTCCCAGCATCCACACAGGGTAGCTCACCACTGCCTGTAACTTCGAATACAGGTATGATGGCCTTCTTCTGGTCTCTGCAACACACACACACACACACACACACCAGCACTTAAGAAGTGTGGAGGGGTCTTTCCAGCTGCATAGACCATCCTGCATAGCCATCTTGGAGCTTTTCTGAAAATCTTTGGGGCAGGGCAGAAAGGGAAGACTAGAGTGCTGTGGTAAGGGAAAGGCTAGCTGGAATCTCTCACCAGTAGACAGTTAACAAAAGTTGCAGTGAAGACTGCCTACAGAAAGGCAATACTCCTTTTTTACAGCGATATTTTAAATAAGAACATTAAGATAGGAATGAACTATGCTTAAGGCCAAAGCATATTTGACCTTTGCTTTTAATCTTATCCCTTTCTTAGCTGTAATCTGTGACTTCCTGTGGCTCTCACCAACAAGATTTTGAGGTTTGTTGTTAGTCAAAACAAATGTCTTAACTTCCCTGTGCCAGGAGCCACTTCTACCCTTGTGACCTACAGCTTAAGGGCTCAACCTATGGTCTCATCTACTCCAAGAATACTTTAAAAATGGTGCCTCAAAAGCTATTAATATCACATAATCACATAGCTAGCTACTGTTAAGACACAATCATGAGATAGGGTCTCATGTAGCCCAGGCTGGCCTTAAACTCCTTTATGTAGCCAGAGCTGACTCACACCTCCCAGGTGCTGGAACCACAGGTGTTCTGCACTATTACATCCACCAGACACTGCTGCTCCCCCAAAACCCTACGCCCATGAGCACTGTCCCTTGCTTAGAGGTCTCTCTCAATGCCCATGCTGAGAGTTATGTCAAAGCCTGTTTGTTGACAAACACCACTGTTTCTTCATATGGATTCATCGTAAAGTTTCTCTGTGTAGCTCTTACTGTCCTAGAACTTGCTCTGTAGTTCAGGTTGGCCTCGAATTCAAAGAAATCCTCCTGCCTCTGTTTCCTGAGTGCTGGGAATTAAAAAAAATATGCGCCCTGGGATTAGGATCTGCCCGGGAGATCCTAAAATTCTTGACAAGAGCCTGGCTAGGAATGTGGTGGGAGGTCTCTGAAGGAACTCTTTGCACCTGTAGCAGGTGGCATGTAGCCATGTCTGTCTCCTGCACATGGCACCATGCAGCTCTCATGCAGTTAAGGAGCCTGAGGTGGAGGCAAGTTAAGTGATTCATGGGTGTTCACAATATTAAGTAGGCAGATGCAGGCAGCAGGTGACCAGAAACCAGGCCAACCTAATGCTGCTCTGTGAACTGCTAGTCTTTGCGGTGCTTTAAGTGAGGGCAAGAGTTTAGCTAGGTCTAAATTGTGAATTATGGAAGTGAGAATCCACAGCCTTTGGTGCCTGCCCATGGAAAAGACTAAGTACCAGACCCTGCAAGAACTAATAAAGACCGCTTTGCTCTCTCAGGTCAGTCTTTGGAAGTGTCTAGATTTACATACCCTCCCCATCCTGAATTTTTTGAGGGGGTCATTACGTTACCCAGGCTGGTTTCAAAGTCGTAGATTCAAGGGATCCTCCTGAGTAAAAACTAAGACACCACTGACCATCCATTCAGCTTGTAATGATGAGATAATTTGGTTCGTTTTGCTTTTCAAACAGTTTGAAAGACAGAGCCCAGGGCCTTGAACATGGTAAATAAGCACTCAAATACTGAGCCACAGCTTTCAACACTATTGCCAATGTTTCAAATCAAGAAAGAAAAAAGTCAATCTCAATGCTCATCCCATGTGTGTGTGTGTGTGTGTGTGTGTGTGTGTGTGTCACCCCGTTAGGAAAATGCCTTGAGAAATAGAACAGGCTATTTCATTTGAAATTTTAGCGGAATTTTCCCTCTAGCCAGCTGAATGAACTCAGTGCCTGTCCTTCTGACTACCCACAGACTTAGAATTTCCCTTTAGCTGATAAACACACAGAGCATTGGAAGGAAGAAGCCTGCTGTGACCTGATGGAAGCGAGTGGAGGAAGGGCCGGAGCTCTGGCGGATCCCTGACTTGTTGTGTAACCAGAAGGAACGGACTGTACCCTTCTGCTTGCCCAAACTGTTCCACATGGCTCCATGGCCCAAAGGCCTAATAACCATCAGCTGAGCAGCTTCTGTAGGACAGGGGTGATACAGCAGCAGTGAGGGGAGCTGTAGAACTGGGGTACACACAGGGCGAACTCAAGTTTCTCTTTTGGGGGGTTACTGGATTGCAAGTTGACTCTGCAGATGCTAGGCAAGCATCATTGAGGTACAATCCCAGTCTACTATCACTATTATTATTGTTGTTGTTAATTATTATTTTGAAATAAGGTCTTGCTAAATTATGCAGGCTACTCTCAAATTCACTGTGTAGCTCAGCTGTCTAAAGGTGCCACAGCTAGTCCACAATCACTCTCAGGGGTCATGGCCTTGTCGGGCTCTGAGGATGCCAAGTTGCTGGCTGAAGGGCTGAGCTACCAGGGATGGCGAAGGGCTGAGCTACCAGGGATGGCAAAGGACTGTGCTCTCATGGGCAGGCCAGTGGCCCCCAGTCCAACTGAAAGAGCTCTCTAAGCACAAACTACATTGCTCTGCCTTGAAGCAGTACCCAGCTCTCAAATCCTGCTCAGTGGTTTTATTCACACGTAGAAGGAAGAACAGAAACAAGGGTGTGGCCTGGTTCCTGGTGAAGCATGTGATGGACTTCCTTGTTGGAATGGAGAAGTCCAGCCAGGGATGGCTCCTCTGTCCATAGTCCTCCTAGCGCAGGCCATGACAGGAGTGACCTCTGCCGGCAGACGCCTTATGTGACAGCAAAAACATACGCCAAGTGCCTTGCCGGGCTCCTTTTTTGACTACATACAATCCTTTTCCGACCCAATGACACAAACACTTTGGAAGTCAGGGACACGACATCGAAGCTACTAGAAAATAAGGAGACTTGGTACCAAAGTTGGATTTTAACCCTAAGTATCCCAAATGCTGGTGGAATGCTCTAGGTGAGTGACTTTCCAACCAAAGTGTGGTTCCATTTGTAAATTCTTGTCTCAAAATGTCAGGAATTAAAGAGATAATGGGGGACCTTGCAGCGGCTGGTAAGCAGAAGTTCAAAATAACCCCATGCTCCTTGCTTTTCTCTGTGAGACAGCTAAAAATGTAGGCAAGCCACAGAAGGAGGCACAAGAGATTTCCTTTGGAGCTTTTCAGAGTATATGGCACTGGCCCATTAACACCTCTACCCCTGCTCACACCCACCACTCCAGAGCCAGCACGTTTCTAAGGCATAGCCCGTGTCTGCCAGATCCTCTCTAACATACACACCCTACAGTTAATGTGACAGGCTCATCACACCATAGAGAAAGCTCAAAGAATGGGAGATGTATGTTCCTGGGTAGACCTGAGGTAGTCAAGGAACATCTGAAAAGGAACAGGCCTGCCTGTCAAAGACATGAACAGGCAACCACCTTGGTTAGAAACTCACTGTCAGTGTGTGGCAAAGATACGCTATGGGATTCCCATACACCCCTTAAAATGAGCTCCACTTTTTGCTTTCTCAGAAGACAGAGCTGAGGGGACACTGTAGGTCACTGGGTGGGTGTGAGAACACTGTGAGAAGCTCCGAGGGGCTCTCTGGTCTAGAAGTCCTTGGCTTGGCAATAGCATGGAACCAGAGTCCCTGTGGAATATGTGCTCCAGAGACCAGCACAGGGGCTGCCCTCCTACCTGCCATCCAGACCATGGCTTCCTGATTGCCCTACAGCTTTAAACCAACTCAGGCCTGGCATGACCAATGAACATTGCTCCTCTCTCATAGAGTGAGCCATCCCTTCCTCAGTGACATCTGAATCCCATCTAAGGTTTTTCTTTCTTGGCTACTCCCCCTACTTCAAAGCTGTTTCCCCTAGTGCTGGGGTGGAATCCATAGCTTCTGGCATGTTAGGCAATGCTCTACCACTTTGGTACAACTCTGTAACTACTAAAGGGGTCAACAGAGGGACAGAAAGATGGTTCAGGTGAAGGTGCTTGCTGCCAAGCTTGACAACCTGAGTTTGATCCACAGGACCAGAGACAACTCCAACAAGTTGTCAGATTGCCCTCTGACCCCATTCATTAGATAGATAGATGATAGATAGATAGATAGATAGATAGATAGATAGATAGAT